>OY365806.1:46620357-46706119 GCA_959347315.1 Bimastos eiseni
AGAATGGATCGATGAATCAATGGGTGGATGGATGTATGAATGGATGGATTGATACTCAGACGAGGATGGATGAAATATCGCGCAAGGAAAATCCATGACAACAGGATAACACGAAGAGGGAGACGCAGAAGGAACTGAGACCAAGAGACGCAGATTCACAGGGGAAGGAACAGAGACAGGGTCAGAGCTAAGGTCTAAAACTGAAGCTAGGAAATGAATAGGGCAAAGGCAAACGAAAACAGCGGCGGGCAAGAAAGAAAGAAAGAGAGAGAGAGAGAGAGAGAGAGAGAGAGAGAGAGAGAGAGAGAGACGAAGGAAGAAGTGAAGAAGAAATAACGTAGGGGGCAGGACATGAAAGAATGACAGACGAAGAGGAATGCATGGTTATGCGTACAGAGAGAAACAGGCAGACAGACGCTCATGAAGATGAATGAAGAGGCAGACAGACAGAAAGAGACACAGGAAGACAGAGACGACAGAAAGTGAAAGAGAGACAGAGAACGCTAGGTAGAAGACAGAGCTGGAATTAGGAATGGAAGGAAAGATGAACGGAGGAAGAGGATGAGGAGGAGGAGAGTCTGATGCGATTAAGAAACGTCATCTATTGATCGTTTCCATCGAGCGCTGAATGCCGGGACATTAGTTACTTGGTCAAATAGTGTGCGTAGAGATAAGACTATGACAGTTTGTCCATGTCTCTGTATGCTCGTGTGTCAGTGAATGACTCTAAATGTGTCCGTCTGTCGGCGTGTTTGTCAGCGTCTCTGTATGTGTGTATGTTTACACGTGTGCACGTGTGGGTGTGCGCGTTCGCAGATGCTTGCAGCCACAGACAATTGTTTGCTAGAGTGTCTTTTGGATGGATAAAAAGACATACGTACGGACCGATCAATAGATAGTTGGGCAGACAGACAAACTGACACGCGGTCGGGCAGACGGGGAGTTTTAATCGCACCATTCCTCGTAGATGTGTACGTATGCCTATATTGGAGTGTATAAGCGCAGCAGCGTCCTTCTAAGAACGTTCCGCATTCTCTATGCTCCCTGCCTAGGAGACGTTACTGGACAGGGAGCGGCCTTTCTAGTGGACTCTATTTGGGTTGAGGAAAGAGCTTTTCTCTGAATTCAGACTCCGTCTGGCACTGGGTTAATGGCGACGATGACGCCGATAAAACTGCGCGAGGTCCGCATCCAGCGCTATATAACTTGTCTTTACTACGTTAACATTCCGGTCTTGCCGATAGGGAGAAAGTAATCACGTCTCTGGCATATGACTCGTAGCTCCTCAAGGAGCTATATAAACGCGACGCCACAAAACAACGGAGTATAATGCAATGCCTTGCAATGATAATAATAATAATAATAATAATAATAATAATAATAATGATAATAATACAATGCACCAAAATAGAGTGCAATATTATGTTATACCTTTGTACATTATACCATATCACGAGATCGTCGCTTGATGTGAGGATCATGATAATTTGTTAACCTCTGACGTCGTACGAAAAACAATGTTCGTGTGTAAGGAATTTTATTTGAAATATATATTCCACTATTTAGTGAATAACACGTTTAGCTATTTAATTAACTAATTTCTTTTATTGCTGTTAGTTGGTTCTAAGAAGTGGCACCGTCGGATGTTGGAGGTAATTACAACAAAGGTGTAAATGATAATAAAAAGTTACTATGATGATAGGCCTACAGAATACGACCAAAGTGGCAAAATGACGCTACAGCAATTCATTACAATTTTGATGCCGATGAACATAATGATTAGATTTGTTTAAAACATGATAATGTTATGGCAATGGCGTTGGTGATGATGACGACGACCACGATGATGATGATGATCATGGTGTTAGCTGAAATGAACATAATCAGATGTGAGTAAGAATAATGGAGTCTTGAAACCAACTCAAGGGATCCAACTCAAGAAACTAATACCTCGGTCGATCTTTTAGTCCCGCAACTATAGATGCTAAATATACTAACAGTCAGTCAGTGGGGTCAGAAAACGTTTGAGTGTAATGGTGCCAAATGTGTTGGAATATTTAATTGTGCTAAATTTGTCATAATTTAATTATACTATTGGGCTTTCGTTCAGTGTTGACAATGTAGCGACAGGTTTCTAACTGTACAATGCAGATTGAACGCATGTTAAGCACAAACGAATCTGACCATTTCGTCCTGAAGTCTCTCTGAATAACTGTTTCACTCGAGTACTTGTACCGAAGAAATCAGTTGGAAACATGTGATTGAAATTCATATTAAAATCCACAGTTGTTTGGTCATTTGTATCACATAGCTTTATTCACAGTACTTACATTCTGATAGGCTTAACGCATCGACAGATGTGGACGACATTCGTCAATTGCGAGTCAGCATATATTACAGCGACGTTTCTGCCTCTCAATCATAGTTTTATTTCACTCGACAAAGAGCAATTTATGTTCTGGCTTATAAATACAATCACGAAACTAACTCAAATTAACTAATCTCCAGATGCAGATAGACAGCGTTATATGATTGCTGGCGATCGCATCTTTTTCAGCCTCGGCGGATGGTCAGGACCCTCGAAATCTCAACTACATAAAGACAGTGTGCGGTCAATGTGCGCGTTATGCAGCCGACGTTCACCTTCGTGAACTTGGATCCCCGTTTTCTCTGTTGAAATCTCAGAACACTAACCAATGAACTATGGCGCTCATCACCAGACTACACAAACCAATTTTCACGATAAACGGTGGAGTGTAGCGAGCAGAAACTGAGCCCCGTACATTAGAGGATAGATACCGTTATGCTTGATCGCATATCATTTGTATTATTTGTGGACAACGCTTCATGCTGCCTACGACCATTGGACCGTAACCGTTCCTCCATTTCCTATACGTCGAATATGATTTCGTCCGTGACGGGTGTCTGAGAGACGATCACATGATCGCAGAACGAGTTCCTTCTGAGACGGTTGGAATTTGACGCCACGGTGGCATCGACAGATGCGGCGTTCGGTTCTAGCAGACTCTGCGTGCAGAAGCAGTCTTCCTCTGCTTCGTTGGCATTGGCCGGACCACCCTCCTCGGCTCCACCCCGTCCTGCAGGGCTCTCGCCATGTCCACACCTGCATCTTCCCCTGCCCACCGGGGACGCCTCGCTCCTTCGACCTCCGACGGAACAGCCACCCACCCCTGTTGCTATGGAGACGTCGACCGTTTCGTCCATCTCCTCAGGGGTCGTGTGCAGACCCTGGAACCGAACGCTACACACTCGACTCGTGCCCGTAGTCTTTCGACTTGAACGCTGTTGCAGCAACCAGTATGAGCCCCGCGTCGGAGGAGGGGGTGGTGGAATGTAGCGGGAGCGTCCGTCGCCACCCTCTTCGCTAGGACCTCGGCCACTGTCGGTCATCGAACCCTCGGCCGAGTGGACGCTGTCTCGCTCCATTGCGTCGCCGTTCGCTTTGCTCGACGACGACGACGAAGACCACTGAGGTACCTGGACAGAAGAGCACAAAGCAAAACAAAAGACGTTCAGTTTTCATTTTACAGCTTATTCTATAGTTACTATAGTAGACTCGCAGCCTACAATCCAGACCAAACCGTCGATTATCTATGCGTTGGGCTTTTTTCAGAATAACTTTTCTTCTCTTGTTTTCATTTTATTTGAAGGATGACGCGAACGTTCGCCATCACATACGCACAACGCATGCCATTATTATTTCTTATAATTAACTGATACATTTGACCACTGTTATCATGGTCTATTATTGGGCCTTTCGTCGTACAGTTAATTACGTCTAGTTAGAAACACACATCGATAATACATTTAATTCTAATTTTAGTTATGCTTTTGTGACCGTCATGCAATTTACAGCATATATAACGCAGAAACGCTCACAGCTAAGAATCAGAGACACATTTAGCTGACAGGTTACATGTACTTAGGCAGAAACACATTCAGAGGCGTAGCTAGAGGGCAGCGGGGACATGTGTCCCCGGGCGACAGTTTGTAGGGGGCCCCAAAATGAGGATTTAAACTATTTTTTTTTCAATTTTATGCAAACTAATTTATCCCAACTAAATTAAAAAGATTTACTTTGGGTTTTTTGGCGCACCCAAAAATATCCTCACAATAAACAGGTTATCAAACATGATTTTGGCGGCCTCGGGACCCTCTGATCAGTGATCACTAAGCGCTCTTAATGGCGACATAATACTCTTGACAAAATGGCATCTTTAATGTTAGGCTTAGTCAGGCGTCGTTTTCGTATAAAATCATGTAGATCGGTTATAGATCAAGTGTAATATTATCCTCCATGTTCTGAAAGTGGCATATGGTTTCAATATATATAATATACGCCCTACACAAATTTGTATAGTAATTCTCAACTTCTAAGTTTTGAAAACTCAATGGCTGACGTATTTCCAAATCTACTCATTTTACAGCAAATTCTTCTAACAATTGCTGTTTCAATTGCAAGCTGTGAGCGGTCCTTCAGCAAATCGAAACTAATTTTGTAGTTTTTGCGGGATTCCACGAGACATGATCACACTAGCGCCGCCACAGAAGGCCAAAGGTGCAGATGGCCCCCAATCGCTGCCAAGACTGGGTCTTGGGATCAGTGCAAATATGGGAGAGTACTCTCCGTGGTGTACTTTGCATATAACATAGTCACAGTTTTTTACAAATTGAAATGATTTCGGTCCTTTTATTTCGAAATTATAGTTAAAATATTTGAAGTAAACATGAATCCAAAATGTGCTCCATTTGGCTCCACCCTAGACCTGGCTGGGATCTTACAACGCTCCCCATGCACCCTATAGTCGTTAGGGACCCCCTCCAAAACCTCGAAACTCTAGCGACGCAATGACAAGGTCATCTTAGTGATCTTGCTCTTCTTAGCATCGAACAAGAAACATTAGAGAAATCAAATGTTTATAACTTTATTGGCCAATTTGCAAATGTTAATGTTGATCATGTATATGAACTCAGATATGTCACCGGAACTGTGGTTTGGGTTTGGCGGCTGGTTCAATAAAGTATACTTACTTACTTAATTTAGACTCCTCTATATTTATAAACCAACGACATTTCGCCCAAATCCGTAAAAAGCATTGCAATGGTCTTCTTATTTTCTGGACAAACCATGATTAAACCCATATATTAAACCCTTCAGAAACAGCTGTCAGCTTTCAGTTCATTGATAATTATCATAAATCTATCCACCCACCTACCCACCCATCCATCCATCCATCCATCAATCAATCGATCAATCCATCCATTGAGTTCAGAGGACGTGATTTTTATCCGTCTTGACTACTCTTCTAACGCCTAGTAATATATGACTGGGTTACTCAGCGCTAATTATTTATGTAGCGCCTTCAGTAGCAACTCCATGGTCTGAAGCACGTGGGTCATGTTACGTATACCACAAGAATTATTATAGAGAGATCCCAGTTGAAATAAGAATACTTTCTTTAACGCATTTATTATGTTACGTGAGATGAGTGATCTAATAGTCCATTCGTAACTCGTCATTGGAAACTCTGGACGTCGCGGACCATCGTTCAGGATAGGCCATAGGTCAAGGATAGGCCATACATCCGCTGAGCCCAAACATGGTGCGCTAAAACCTAATCGGTTTCGAACTGACGCTCTTTGAGCACACGTTCTTGTCATTCAACGCCATTAAGCCAGTTCTGTGTGCAAACACTCTTAGCTGCTCCAGATCAACCGGTCTCGACAAAAACCCAGCCGCGTCGAACAAAAGACCTTCAAGGCGATTAGGGAGTGGCCTGTCGTGAGTCATTGCGTCTACAGAGGGAGCCAGCGTTGATCGATCGAATTAACATTCGGAGGCATTGAAATGGCGACGGACACCTGCATATACCATTGCGCTCTGAATTGGCCGAAGAGGGAAGCGAGAGAGGCAATGGAGGTAGCAGAGAGAAAGGCAAGGAGGATAAGGGGCACGGAGTGAGGCAAACAGAGAAGCTGAGAGCGAAGCAGGACCGGATGGCTGGTCTGAGGTTGGATTGATGTAGGCAGGGTAGGTGAAGAGAAGAGCAGACGACGGAAGAATTGATGGGGGATAGACGGATGGAAAGATGGACGGATAAATGGACGGATAGATGGACGGATAGATTAAGGGTTAAAGGGAGGATAGATGGGAGGGATAGGTCAAGGGATATATGGAGGGATAGATTGAGAGATAGATGGACGGATAGATTTAGGGATAGACGGGAAGTCGACGGTAAAGAGACGGAGAGACATAAATGGAAATAGGAACAAAAGAAGGGAAACAGAGAGAAGGAGGAACAGGTGATATATATATATATATATTATATATATGCAGCGAGAAAGAGAGAGGAGAGGAGAGGTTGCGAGCGAACAACATTCACCAGGGTAAGGTATAAATAAATGCTAACATTTTCTACATCGATCCAACTCAGGGAGGGAGATGGGGAAGAGAGAGAAAGAGAGAGAGAGATGGGAGAGAGATGGGGAGGGAGATGAGGGAGAGAGAGAAAGAGAGAGAGAGATGGGAGAGAGATGGGGAGGGAGATGAGGGAGAGAGAGAAAGAGAGAGAGAGATGGGAGAGAGATGGGGAGGGAGATGGGGGAGAGAGAGAAAGAGAGAGAGAGATGGGGAGGGAGATGGGGGAGAGAGAGAAGGAGAGAGAGATATGGGAGAGAGATGGGGAGGGAGATGAGGGAGAGAGAGAAAGAGAGAGAGAGATGGGAGAGAGATGGGGAGGGAGATGAGGGAGAGAGAGAAAGAGAGAGAGAGATGGGAGAGAGATGGGGAGGGAGATGAGGGAGAGAGAGAAAGAGAGAGAGAGATGGGAGAGAGATGGGGAGGGAGATGAGGGAGAGAGAGAAAGAGAGAGAGAGATGGGAGAGAGATGGGGAGGGAGATGAGGGAGAGAGAGAAAGAGAGAGAGAGATGAGAGAGAGATGGGGAGGGAGATGAGGGAGAGAGAGAAAGAGAGAGAGAGATGGGAGAGAGATAGAAAGAGAGAGAGATGGGAGAGAGATGGGGAGGGAGATGAGGGAGAGAGAGAAAGAGAGAGAGAGATGGGAGAGAGATAGAAAGAGAGAGAGATGGGAGAGAGATGGGGAGGGAGATGAGGGAGAGAGAGAAAGAGAGAGAGAGATGGGAGAGAGATAGAAAGAGAGAGAGATGGGAGAGAGATAGGGAGGGAGATGAGGGAGAGAGAGAAAGAGAGAGAGAGATGGGAGAGAGAGAGAGAAAGAGAGAGAGATGGGAGAGAGATAGGGAGGGAGATGAGGGAGAGAGAGAAAGAGAGAGAGAGATGGGAGAGAGAGAGAGAAAGAGAGAGAGATGGGGGGAGATAGATGGGGCAACAGAGAGAGAGACAGAGAGATGATGGAGGAGATAGAAAGAGAAATAGCGAGAGAGAGGGAGAGGCGGAGAACGAGAGAGAGAGAGAGAGAAGGAGAGAGATGGTAAAGAGAGAGAGATGGGGAGAGAGAGTTAGGGGAGATAGAGAGAAAGAGACATGTTGACCCGATGCAGGTAGAAAACAGAAAGAAAGGAAATGAAAGATATCTAATAGATATATAGATGGATGGGTGGACAGATGGGCGGACGGATGGATGGATAGATGAATGGATGGATGGATAGATGGATGGATGGATGGATAGATGAACGAATGAATGGATGGATGAATGGATGGATGAATGGATGGACGGATGGATGGACGGATGGATGGACGGATGGATGGATGGATGGACGGATTGACGGACAGATGAATGGATGGATGGATGAATGGATGGATGGGTGGATGGATGACAATAATCGCATATATCGCTAATTTAATTAGGAATGATGTGCTGCTCGACTCTGACTTCTTCGTCTCTGTCTTTAATAACATCCCATCTGTCACCCACTTTGAAGTTTCTAAGCTTCACAAGAGGAGATGGTCTCCAAACAATCTGCAATGGATTTCATATATACACCACTCATTGTCTCTTGTTCTGATGTTTTCTCTCACCTTATTGCACATTTGGCCCGTCTGTCTTTTGCTGAAGGGTGACTTCCGTCATGCTTCAAATCTGCTCTAGTATCGCCTTTACTTAAAAGCCTGACCTTGGCACCAGCAACCTTTCCAACTTCAGACCCATCTCTAACCTCAATAACATTTCCAAGTTCCCTGAACGTTTTTTCTTACGCGTTTCAAGAAACACAGTACTTCCTCTCCCAACTTTAGTCTATTTCAATCAGCCTACCGTAAAGACTGTTCCACTTAAATTGCAGGCATTTGCCTTTACATTGGATAGCTTCTTCTCATCAATTGACAATGGTAAAACCTGTCTCTCAGTGTGCCGTGACCTCAGCGCACCCTTCGACACTGTGAACAACCAGTTACTCCTATCATGACTCGCCAAAATCTTTGGTGTCCCTGGGACTGTCTTTAAATGGTTAGCTTCTTACCTAGTTGACCGCAATCAACTCAACGGATGGGCATTGGTTCTGCTCGATCTGAGCCCACGCTTTGCACAGATGTAGTGCCACATTGATCTGTCCTCGGCCCTTTATTATTTACAGTCTTTACTTCTCCAATCAGTCGTATGGCTAAGCACTTTGGAATCCAATTACTACAGTACGCCGATGATACTCGGCTCCATATTGCTCTGTCACACACTGATCAGTCTGGTAAACTAAAACTTCAGACTGAGAGAAAGAGAGAGAGAGAGAAAGAGAGAGAGAGAGAGCGAGAGCGAGAGAGAGAGAGAGACAGGCAGAGAGAGAAAGTGACAGACAGACACAGAGAGAGAGAGAGAGAGAGAGAGAGAGAGGAGAATTGCGAGAGGGGAGAATAAATCGAGATGAAGGAAAGGCGACAATTTAGGTCTGTGTTGATATCAGTCGTAATCCGTTTAGGAGCCAGAAGTCATCGTATCCTCGAGATGCAGGTCACGTGGCTGGAGAAGAAAAGCTGGAGAGGACAGGCAGAGCATGGATCCATCACCAGACAGAAAGACGTTATATAAATTCAGGAACGCGTTTTAGATGAAAGGTTGATTTGACAATAGTGGAGATTTGATAAATGCAGACACCTTGATATAGAGTGTGACACATCAGGTTAATTAACATGTAGGGCTGCAAGTCTTTAAATGCATAGTGATTAAGTTTTAAGGCCTACCACAGTCCATTGTATTGATTTGCTAACACACGTTTTGTCGAGTTGAATTTTATACAAAGTAAGACGAGGTAATAAGAGTTATACGTTTTATGCTATTTGTGTGGCATAGTGGCCGATCGGTAAGAGCGGTAAGCCCGTAACGTTCAGTGTGCGCTGAGCGCGCGGGTTCGACTCTCGTCCAGGGCATCACTGTGTAGGGACCTTGAGCAAGTCCTTCGCACACAATTGGTCTGCAGTACAACTGCAATTGCGCCGTCGAGGAGTGTGTATGCACTTCTGAGCAGAAAATGTTGGACGAAGGGTGGTATCAAATTTCGGAAATAATAATACGAGGCAACCATCGCAAAGTGTGAAGGTAATTTCGATTTCTGAATCTTGTGGTTTGTCTTATGTTTCAAACTTCTAAATATGTCTAGAGTGTGTTTTATCTTTGAGTGAATGTTAAAGACTGATTACAATGCATTTACATGGAGTCTTAAAAAGTGTTTTCTTGGGTCTTGTGTTTATCTTTCTTTTCAACTGGTTTTGTAATTGCTTTAATTTTATTTTTACAATTGTATACGCAGTTCATGGCTACAGTCGAGTTTCTCGCAAGTTCCAGTTCGTGACAGATAGTAATTTGAGTTTATCTGCAGTTCTTATCTATGTCTGGACAGGCGCATTGTGCCTTCGAGAGGTTCTAATAAGGCGCTATATAAATAGCCTAATACATGCATACTATTAGTATGGTCAAATTTAGATTTCTTATGATTGAGAGGGTTTTATAGGACTTGCACTCCAGGCAATGGTTTTGATGCTATTCACCCACATGCCCTTACCCAAAGTATATATCTTGTGTCTGGTTTTGCTAATGCATTTGGGTGTTTATGCTGAGGTGTATGGAAAAACAGCTTGCAAAGCTGCACTTGCAATGCTAAATTATGCTATATAAACGGTCTCTACAACGCGAGACAAATTGTCGAATGTTGTGCGACTCACTCACATACAAAGTCACCACGTCACAGTCTTAATTTTGACCTCGACTCCACACTTTCTTTGTCTTATACTGGAGCACATTTTGCGCACGCAAGCATCGTGAACGTTGCCGTTACTCCGACCCAAATCAAAAGACCAGTACTATCCCAAGGCCATTCTGCCAGAATAATCAGATTTTTATCCCATTTCTTTTACCTTGGCTCTCTTCTGACATGCCACTAATAGGGCCTATGTAGAATCTGACGTATGCTTGTAATCATTACGTCATACAATCTGACAGTTTAAGGACTTGTGATTATTATTTGAATATATTTGCATCTTAGTAGCTTTAATTTTGGATACTTTCACATTTTGCAGTCGTTTACATTAAATTTACAGTGACGCCTATATATGTTTTTCTTTCACCTTTTATATATCACTTCTGTAGAACGGGACGCTCTGTTATTGGGAGAAGGAAGTATCACAGAGTAGCTAGGCGCTATATAAATGCAGGAACACGATTATGATGAGGAAAACAGAATCATATGAGGATAGTGGATTTCGGCGAAAAGACTACTGACGGCGCATCAGAGATTCGATAAACAACGGAATCGGAGTAAAGGAAGGTCACTGCCGTCAGGTACATGAACATGGATCACTAGAGCCAATGGCGACGAAGGGTTTAACATGACGTGAGCGCCAGATTTGGTCTTTAATGCAATTGAAATCCTTGACGACGCTTGGGATTCGTTGGAGGAAAGATGAGCAAGACAGGGAAAACCAATTGTTTGAGGGGAGATTTGATAGTTAAGAGTCCTTTGGAGCCAGGGATTAGAAGGGAAGAGTCGTTGTACAAGACCGGAGGAGACCGACGGTTTGAAACATTAAAAATGGGAGCAGATAAGTAATTTTAATGAACAAATTTTTGTAAGCATTTCAGCACTCAATGAACATCCTGACTGAATCAGAACCTCTCTTGTCTGGCTATCACATCTGCTGCCAAGTTGCGAATCACTTGATCGAAATCAATGCCTTTCGCCAACTCACTTTCAATTGATAGTATCGCAAGATTGGAAATCCTTGACTGCCGCATGGTAGATCGCAAATCTTTCTGTTTTGTAACTCTGACATGAGGTCACAGAAATAATTATTAGGTTGGTTGAAATGGTTGGTAGAGATATTTCTTTGGTTTCTTGAAAATTCAGAGGTGTAGCGAGCGCCTTCCGTACCCTCCGACCGGAGGAGCCCCGCAAGGAATGGGGGACCCAGAAGTAGCAAACATTTAGGAGAAGCCATTGTTTTGCCAAACAAACTGTGACAGATAATCCAGCTGCTGCCTGGAAAGAGGTATCTGAGCCACTGAACCACTGATCCAGAAGATGGCCGTCAGCCGTCTATAATATCGGACAAGCAAGTGTGTGACATTGTTGCTCGTGGCCCACCACAGCAGAATGAGTGTTACAAATATTCATTTAACGAGGAAGTACGAAGGTTCACAACAAGTACTCTTTCTATCGAACCATGGAAAATGGCTAGAAGAAAGACGAACATGGTAAATGTGCTCAATATAGAAGGAAAGATATTTCTTAGAATTGCTTGGAACGCGCTGTCAAAAAGACTTCAGCGACATGAAACAGCAAAGGTCATCAAGATTGTACTGCGAAATGGTTTGACCTTCGGTCAGGCATAATAACCGTACATCGATTTACCAACTAGATATTATTGCAGGCTTTTCTGAACGAAATAGATTTCTGGAGAAATGTTGGAGAAGAGCCGGAGCAATTTGAAGACAAGAAGGAGGAAAGAGACATGAGGGAAGGTGAATCAGTGAAAGATGAAGCACTTACGGGCGAGGGAGAGTCAAGGAAATTTGCAAGTAAAGGAAGAGTAGTGGTAAGGGTACTGGTAGAGATAACGAGGCTGATGAAACAGCGACATGACATGAATGTCTTTATGTATACAGCCCGAATATCATTGTGAGCGCTATGTGCACGAGACAGTGAGCGAGTGTATTTCAATGGAATTTGACATTATAACTAATTTATGTAGCAAGATAGAATTCAATTTAGTATAACTAGATCAAATTTGCATGGCCTAATATACGCGATATGTAATCCATTCTCAAGTGACGTCATTCCTTGTATAATCTTCACCGAATGTTAGTAATCTTCCGTTGATTATTTACTACTTTTCTCGTAAGAATACTTACAACTTCATGTGAGAAATGCACTGATCACAAGTTAGGTATGAATGTATTAGGCTATTTATATAGCGCCTTATAAGAACCTCTTGAAGGCGCTAAACGTAGCTACTCAACAGATCTAAACAAATGCGATTTCTGTGATAGAGAGCGAATGTAATGTTAGGTCATGTTATGTAAGGTTATGTTAGGCTACCTGATATATTCTGATAGACTGCAACTCCAAGATAACACTCATGTCTTCACCTTACGTATTCTGATCTCAACTGACTCATCATACATTAGATGATCTTGTGTTGACTATTCAAACGTAATCTTTTCTCCTCACCTAACCTTACTTTACACTTAACATTGCCCTAACTTCGGTCAAATCATCTCAAATTGCTCTTACACCTTGACCTTCACCATTCTCTCATCTGATGAGTTCGTATTTTGCAATCAAGTGCGTGATCACCGTCAGCCCTGAAGCCAAAGGTATCTGCAGGTACGGTTCGTCGTCGTCCAATTAAAGACAGAAAACGGTAATAGTTGAATAGTAAATCATATATATACAAACCTAAATATATATATATATATATATATGGGTGTACGTGCATGTGCGTGCGTGTGTATTTGCATAGGTGTGTATGTGTGTGTGTCGTGTGTTGTGCAGATGTGTGTATGTGTGTGTAGTTGTCTGTGTAGATGTGTGCGTATGTGTGTAAGTGTATGTGTAATTGTGCGTAAGTGTGTGTACTGTGAAGGGGTGTGCGAATTGTGTAGGTGTGCGTAGTTGAGCGTAGGTGGGAGTTTGTAGGTGTTTGTGTGTTGGCGTGTGTAGGTATGCGTGTAGGTGTATGTGGCTGCTTATTTAGGTTTGTCTAGGTGTGTGTAGGTGTATGTGTAAGTGGGCATGTGGTTGCGCGTGTCTGTGTGCGTAGGTTGATTTGTGTGTATATTTGTATTGCATATATTCCTTGCTGGTGACGAGTTCTCTGTGTTATTATTTTACGCTGTATCTTATTCTGCCATTCTGTTAGTTTAAGCACTTTATCCTGTTGTCCTTCGTCGTTTTCTGTTCTTCCATATTGTTATCTCATCCATTATTCGTATTTCTCTTCCTCACTATTTTCTCCTCGTGTTTGTCTTCCTACTCTTCCCACCTCACCCTTTTACTTCTTCTCCTCTACATATTAGTACTTCTCACTTCTTCACAACGTCATAATTTATTTCCAATATTCCACTTATTTCATTTTCCTTCACCCATCTTCAGTTTCCTCCTCCGTCTTGCTGTTTTTCTCTGCCGTCTGAAAATTTTTGATTTTTCCTCTTCGTTCTTTCTTTTATTCTCCTACTCCTTCCTGTTCGTCTCTCTCGTTATCTCCTTTATTCTCGTTCCTCTTCCTTCCTGCTCGTCAACTCTTCCACTTTCTCGTCATTTTTCCTATCTTCGTTCCTCTTCCTCCGTGCACGTCAACTCTTCCACTTTCTCGTGTATCCTTGATGTATCCGTTTCCCCTCTGGTTCACCCCTAACGAACTCTTCTTGCCATCACCCACCGTTATTTCTGCTTTCAGTCTGTCTCAGTCTCTTTCTTTCGCTGCATATATCACTCTTTGTTCCTGTCTTCTGTCTTTCAATTGGTTTTCTTTAGCCCGAGGATAAACTGTTGAAGCATCGGTCAAAAGAGCCTTGATAAATATTCCCTGATGAAGCGCAGACAGTAAAATATCGTTCCGAATTTGATCAATTCGGCGAACGCCTCCAGCTGATGAATTCAGAAAAAGAAGATAATGGCGAAAAGGAAGATGCGTGCGAAGAACAGAAAGAATGAGACGACGAACGATGTCTGTGGTATGTCAATGAAGAATATGAAGATATTAATGTAAAGAAGAATACGTAAAACGGATTTTAAGAAGAACGAAGTCTATGGTATGTCAATGAAGAATATGAAGATATTAATGTGATGAAGAATACGAAAAAAGAACGAGTTGAAGGACATTGTGAACAAGGAAAGAGAAAAGCCGCGAGAAGTGGAAGTCGGTCGAATTAGAAGAATGTGAGGAAGAAAACGCAGCAAACAGAAGATAAATAACAGATTTTTTCCATACTCATGCTTCTTCTCTTATCCGTTTGTTCTTTCTTGTGTTTCAATACATTACAATTTGCAGCGTCAACTGCCTCATTAGCTATTAATTAATTCAATGATTCATTTATTACCAAGTCGCAATTCTGTTGAAAGCTGCAACTTTTGAAGTAATTTTAATCAACAATGTACAATCCGCATAAACTTTAGTTGTGTATTGGCGCTATGTAAGTGCTCGGATGCAAAATACTTATGCAAGAATTCTATGTAAAAGACAAAGAATGGCAACTGTAAGGTTGACCGGATCAACCAATCTGTTATGACACTTTTCTTTTCCCGCAATTTGTAAAACATTGCAGTTTCCCATAAATTTTAAATGTCTTTCAATTTTCTAGTAATTACAATTTCTCAGTTTCGTTGGGTCGTGTTTATTGCAGATCTAGTTTTAGTAACCGACATCGTAGCTTGTTATATACATACATATATATATATATATATGTATATATATATGTATATATGTATATATATATATATATAGCGGCTTTTGAATTGTTGGTGCACATCCTCCACCGTGTATACGAGCACCTGTCAAATCTACGTCATTAGGCCACACGTGACTCCCATTGCCAGCAATGAGACGGCTGAGACATGCAGTGGTTGGTGATTGGCATTCTAGGCATTCATTCATCGGATGCCAATCATTTGATATCAATGTGTAGAGGAAATGATTGTTTTCCAAAATCGATGGCAGGGATTTGTGGTTCTCTGTCGTCTCTTTCCTCAAGATCTGTCTCTTACACATTTCTAACAGATCCGGTTCTGTCCAATTCACGGAATTGGTTGATCCGGTCGGCGTTACTTTACCAATCCTTCGTTACCATTCGCAATCATATCTTGCGTTACATACATGTAAGTTTGTCATGCATTGCCTAATCACACTCTGCTCAACTTAGTCTTACCATACGTTTAGTTTACCTACCTAATCTTACTCAACGATACCTTACCTAGTCACACCGTACGCTACCTTACCTCATCTAGTGTTACATTTACCTGTCTTGTCCAACCTTCCTGCCATCTGAAAATAACGTCCCGTCGTTGGGAAACCATTCTATTTCATTGTCGTTTTGTGTCATCGGGTCAGATGTAGGCCTGTACGCGTTTCTATCGAGTAGTCGTTTATATGTTTAGACGACCTATATTTATTTTCGATTACGGTTCCTATTACAATTTCATTTTCTCCAATCTCGTCAAATTGCATTCAGTCGAATGTAATGTTGTTGCTTGTCATCGGCATGGACCCGGGTCAGTCCAGACGAGGCCTCCAAAGACACCCTAGTCCGTCGTAATTCGAAATGCAGATCTGGCCTTACGTGGCAAAAAGTAGTTCGGATGGGCTACTTTCTCATACATCCCATCGATCCGCTCGGGCAGAACTCCCGCTTAGGGATTCATGAACTGCTTTAATATTCACAGATGTTCCACGCTGACTTTTTACTGGAATAGCCTGATGTGACTAAAAACAGACAACGCTGTGCATCTTATACGCGAGGGAACTGGAGTTTTGCCCGTGCAAAGATCAGAGAAGCTTCGGCTTTGGCTGAAAAAACGCATTAGTTGCGAATAAGGAAGTTATATTAATAGTGAAGGTAGGCCAATGGGGGATGCAGAAAAGCGGAGTGAGGTATAGGATGGAATCCATAGGAGGTGAGTGTCTAATATATATGTTTATAATATATGTTATATATATATACTGCATATACATAGGAAAGATGTTGATGAGATATGGCGGAAACAAATCAATGTAAAGGAAATGAGTGTCTGTTCGTTCATCTCTCTATTCTAATATGCGCATATACAATACCGACCGAGTTAATTAAAGAAACATAATATTATATATATGTTTGTTTAATTAACTTCGCCCGTCTGAAACTTTATCCCATCGCTGGCCGATTAATCAGAGCTGCTGATGTAGCTGTTTCTGTTGCTGCTGTTGCTGATGTTGTTCTTGCTACTGATGTTGACACAGGTGGTTACACTGTCCAATAAAGCTGAACGTCTGCTCTAAGACTCTTCGGTGCAAGACTTCCCTCGACTATTACCTCAAGATTATCAAAGGGGATAGAACAGAGTTAACGAGAAAGTCTATTTTTATGACAATGTTCTTACATAACATATACCTATATTTTTTCTGGTCTATTAGCATCCATTAGCGAACTCAGCTCTGTAATAGATAGGCTTATTTTGAGCAAGACCCTGGCGTAGAAATATCAGCCCGGCGAGGGAGTGGATTAGAGTTAGACCTACAACAGCGTGGCTATTACAAGTGTCTAATTTTAATACGAACCAATCTAAGCTTTACTTAACCCAATGCAATCCAATTCGAGCTGATGACTTCTATAGCGCCATATTAGTGATGCCTACGACATCAGTCGTCAGCCGCCGCATTGGAACCACTGAAAGCAATCTGGGAGACCAGGCATCATATATGACGAGGGAGGAGATCGAGACAGACGAAACAAGTTTAGACCTAATTGAATTTCTGCAAATTATTCTTTGCGAAAGAACGACACGCGCTGCTCGCAGAGCACAGTCCAAAGGAAAGCATTGTTTTCAATCTAAAGATGGCCACGACTATAAATGTGTAGCCGAGGAAAAACGCAATAATGTAAACGACGTAAATTCAGCCCAAACGTCACCGTCGGAACTGAAAGAGCGCGTGGGTTGGCGTTTCGTTAGACGTCGCTGGTCTAGCGACGAAAAACCCCAGTCTTTGGTCTTTCATTGCTGGTTGACCCTGATTGTACTACCACGTTTGAGAATGCATGTCACCTTATTTACGTAAAGACATCGACGACGAAAGTGTAACCAAAGCGACTGGAACACCGATGTGAGGGGAGGCGAGAGAAAGGAATGGATAAGGGAAGAGGAGATGTGGGAGCGAGGCGTAGGAAAGGGGCAGGAAAGGGCGGTGGGGGGAAATGGAGAGAGCACGGAAGGCAAGGGAAGGCAAGGCATGGTAGAGCAGGACAGGGTAGAGGGAGGGGAAAGGAGGGGGAAGAGGAGGCGAGGAGAGGGGAGGAGAAGAAGGAGAGTGAGAAATGGTGAGGAAAAGAGACAGAGAGTGGGAGATGGAGAGCAAGACGGCAAGGGAGACGGAGAGAGAAAGGGAGATGGAAAGAGAGAAGGAGAGGGATAGGTAGGGGTGAGGGAGAGGATGAGGGATAGAAATATGGAGAGGGAGAGGGAGAGGGAGAGCGAAAGAGACAGGGAGAGCGGGAAAGCGTGAGATGTAGAGAGAGCGGGAGAGGGAGATGGAGAGCGGGAGAAGGAGAGCGGGAGAGGAAAATGGAGAGAGAGAGTGAGAGGGAGATGGAGATGGGGAAGGAAAGTGAGAGGGAGACGGAAGGGAGAGGGAGCAGAGAGGGAGAAGGAAAGGGAGAGGAAGAGGGAGTGAAATTGGAAGTAGAATTGGAATTTGAAGGAAAAGAAAAGAGGGAGGGGTGGCTGGTTTAAAATTAGCCCGAACTCTCCAAGCTTTACCGTTCGGAGAGTAGGTGGAGGATGGGATGCAGGGCGAGGAGAAGAAGTGGCGTAGGAGGAGCAGGATATGCAGAGGATTAGATGAATGCGGAGGTGGAGAAGGAAATTAAGATGGATTAGGAGGTGTCGTCTAATGAGATGGATCTAGTAGAGGATGAGACAGAGGTGAAGGACATTTCCAAATTGTTTTAATCGTCCTTGGATGGGCAAACATGTGGTCATATATGTTTATTTTTTATCAACATTAGCGGTCGATATTGACAGAGGTCGTCTAGGATCATGAAATAAAACACCATCTTTCGGCAAAATATGTCTCTAAACTACATGCTGGCTTTTATTGCTCACATATATCCGACCGAGAACAAATAGCCAGAAGCCGATAGAAAATCATTGGAAAACTCGAGACAAGATTAACTGACGAACTAACAATATTTGAAACACTGGTTAAAAACTGCAAAACATTGAGGCATTCGAGGGAGTGACAAAAAGGTCTAACGAGAGCAACAACAAAAATCAAATTTAAACATAAATCAAACACTATCTGTTTTGTAGAGTTCATTAAACCATACCTCAAAGCATTGAAACGGGCGCTTGATTCACAGAAACTCACGCATTTTGTCCTAGATTTATGCCTCGAATGTAATGATGCATATTGGTGAATCTTTTTTAAACTTTCAATCTAAATTAGAAGACGATCTTAAAGGCATAAAAGCAACTCAAAACTATAAATTGTATTCATCCGTTAATACCTTCAGTTCTTCAACATATGTTCAACTTTTCTAAATATCGACCACAGAGTGCTTTCAAGACACCTTTCTAGAAATATCAGATCATTAACGGTAGTGAAGAAGATCAGTATTAATCAACATTGCTGGCTAAGTGAGCAAAGTGCACGCAATTGGGAGATACTGGGCATAATTGGGTTTAGAAGGAATGGATGTGAAATTCGATCAAATCTGATGGTAAATGAGATTAATGACTTAATTGTTGGATATAGGTCAATACAGTTACCTCGTTGGCATCTGAGCTGTTGTGATGCGGGTGGTATAGTAACCCGTTTCCGTTGCTGAGCTTGACGGGCGTTCCCTCAGTGGACGAAAGGATAGTTTCCTTCGTCATTAGTGTCCTCAGGGTCTCCATCCGACAGCTCTTCTGGCTCCTCTTCCGCCTCTCCTTTCTTCGCCGTGCGATCACTAAGGCCACGAACAGGGACGACGCCACGATGAGACAGCCAAGCGTGACAGCCACCAGCATGAACACGAGTGGGCTGTCATGCGAGAACAGAGGCGCCGATCCATTCTCGCCTGACCGAAGGCCTCTACCGCCAAACGGCAGAGTCCTATTGACCACAATCAGAAGCTCGGCCGGGGTGGATCTCGGAGGCTGCCCGTGATCTGTGGCGAGTACTAGGAGCTGGAAGACGCGGTAGTCGAACCCAGCCAGCACAGACGTTACCGTCACGGTGCCTAGTTCCGAATCAATAGCAAACCACCTTCCGTCGGTATCTTCGTCGTCGTCGTCGTCATCATCATCTTTGTTATTATCGTCTTGAACGGCTCCGTTCTCTTCGGAATCGAGCAACGACAGCGACAACCTTCGATTCTCACCGGCGTCCAAATCTCGCGTGACGACCCTCGTGATTGCGTGTCCGACGGGAACCAGGTTAGAGATGTGAACGGTGTTGTTGGTCAACGACGGAAACTCGAAGTACGGACTGTTGTCGTTGCGGTCTGTGACGACGATCGTCACGCCTGCAGTGCCCGACATCGACCCGAACTTCTGGTCACGCACCATGACGCTGAGCTGATAGACGTCTTGTATTTCACGGTCCAGCTGCCGCGTCGTCTGGATGAGTCCAGTGTGCGGATCGATGGAGAATCGTTCCACTTTGACGTGACCAGAAATAAACGAGTAGACGAACCCGTTGTATAGCGGACCATCGCGATCCTCGGCCGTCACCGTTCCCACCTTTGTCCCGATCGGTTCGTTTTCGGAGACGTTGAAATGGTACCAAAAGTGGGAGAACTGAGGTCGCTCGTCGTTCACGTCCTCGACGGTGATTACGATGAGTGCAGAACCGGTTCTCGTTGGTTTTCCCATGTCGAAGGCAAGAATCGGAAAGCGGAAGCTGTCGTATTTCTCACGATCGACCGAGTCCTGGGCGCTGATGACGCCGTTTTGGTCGACGCTGAAGCGAACCGCCATGTCGCCAGGAACGCTGTATTCCACCCTCGCGTTTTCTCCCTCATCCAGATCGGTCGCCGTCACCCTCAGCACCGACGCCCCCACGTAGTTGTTCTCCATCAGACTTCCCTTATAGACCGGCTGCGAGAACAACGGGGCGTTGTCGTTGACGTCCGTTACCACCACCTGTATTGGTGTCTCCGTCAGGTGTGGCACAGTGCCGCCGTCTTGGCACCGAACGAGGAAGCTATACCTGGCAATACGCTCACGGTCAAGTGGTACGGCAGTCAGCACCTGATACTCGGTGGCGTACTTCTGGCTGAGAGAGAAGGTGTTCGTGTTCAGAGTGCAGTTAACGCGTCCGTTCAGCCCTGCATCTGCGTCGTGAACCGTGACGTGTGCGATGAATGTGCCCACCGGACAGTCCTCGACGATCCCCGCTGTTCCGCTCGCCTGGTTCGCTCCCAGTGTGTTGGCCACTACGACTGGACTGTTGTCGTTGACATCGGTGACGTGGACGATGACGGTAGCCTCTGACGCCATCGAGTCGGGGCCACGGTCACGGGCGATGACCACCAGGTGGTAGACAGACGATTTCTCGTGGTCGATCGTTCCGCGGACGAAGAGGTTCCCGGTCGTGTTGCGTATTCCAAACAGATGTCCGTGAAGCGCCTGAGTCTGTGTGGCGAAGGTGAACTCCACCTCTCCGCTGGGTCCGACGTCACGGTCGGTCGCCTGGACCTGTAGGATAACTGTTCCAGGTGGAATATTCTCTGAGACGCTCACCTGGTACTGTGCGCTGGAGAACTCGGGTTTGTTGTCGTTTGAGTCGAGTACGTCCACCGTGACCTCGACGCTGCCCGACTTGGAGCGGGAGCCACCGTCGAATGCGACAAGACGCAGACGGTAGTGGGGCTCAGTCTCACGGTCCAGGCGGTCGTTCAGCGCCAGCTTCACTTCCGTTGATCCATCGAGCTTCTTCGTCTGGTGGAGACTGAATTTGCTCGAAGACGGAATGAGTTCGTAACGCTGGACGCCGAACTTGGGGCTGTCCCAATCGGCTGCCGTCGGCAGAACATAGGCACTACCGACCGACGCGGCCTCGATGATCTGAAGGTTAAAGGAGTTGTCCTTGAACATGGGCGGATTGTCGTTCAAGTCTTTGATCTCTACGATGACCTTAATGATATGCAAATACCTCACCGGTTGAATGACGACGCTCAAATGGATCTCGCAGACCTCCTTCTGCCGACAGAGTGCAGGGCTGTCTCGGTCGATCTTCGACGTCGTTCTTATAATGCCACTGGTCGCGCTTATGTCAAAGAACGGAACCGAATCGGCGACGAAGCGGAAGCGGAACTCCTGGATGACTTCCCTGGAATGCAGGTCTCGCAGTCCGGCGTCTTCCACAAGATCGCCAACCCGTGCTCCAGCAGGGGATTCTTCCTCCAACTCCCACCGAATGTGGGAGTTCTCGCGCTCGCCAGAGACGCCTCTTCCTTCCATCATCCAGTTCCCGAAAGCCAGCATGCAGCTGAAAGGCAGGTACAGTTGAGCGACAGAGTTAACCATATCTCGCGAAAAAAAAACTCGAGTTGGATGGCAGGAAGCGTCGCCAGACACAAAATGCAGATATCTTTTCCAGTTGAAACGGAAGAACGACGACCTACTATGTCGGTCGATAGACGTCGCTACAGAGTCAGGGCCGCCGCATCTACCTCCCTCGCCCCTGCAGTTGCACCTGTTATCTCAAATATTTCGCACGACATCCTCTTTGTTATTGAATTAGCTACCGTCGACGGTTGCAGAAGGTTTGAGACTGCCGTGAGTCTAGTTCGCTGCTGCGGCGCCTGAACATCTCGGAAGCAGACGACGTCTGTTCAATGCCGTGTGATTTTTTTAAATCCTCTGATGCTGAAGACGGATTTCACATACAGTCGTCAACAGTCAACAAAGAGATCATCTTTTCACATATGTTGTACCAAATATTCCATCTCTTATCGTATCCATAGCTAGAAATGACAGAACGTTAGAACTCTCGCTCTCTGTTCCCTAGACATTTCCGAAGCTGTGTTTGCTAATACCGTTTTGGGGCAGAATAATTGGACATGGTATAATACTGATTTTTGACACCAAACCAGTTAAAACCAGCGTCCACAAGATGTAAAGTGCTAATTAAAAATACATAACTTGTATATTTTATATGGTGCAATAAAGAAACATCTAAAAGTTTACCAATCTGATCGTTGTGTCAATGGCAGCAGAGAAAAATAAAAAAATGCATTTCAATTAGGACTTTTCTGAGAATCGTGTGTAACGCGTTTCCTAACCGTTCCAAGTTTCCCTTTTCTATGCTCGAATCGGTGTCGACAGATAATTAATTACCAGCACTAATCTTTGAATCTATGCAGACAAATGTTCAGACAAATGTACCTGGTGTCACAGGCACATTTTAAATTATTTGACCATGTGCTGCAAATTTCTCACGAGCACTCGCTTTGAATCTGTCTCAAAACATTTCTGACTACCGGTAACGTTTTCTTTTAATTACTTGACCTTGTATCAAACTGCATCTGAATATCACATGGACATGCCTCACATATTATTCTTTGAGCCTGGGTTAGATGATTCTTGACTGTGGCGAGTAGGCTAGTCTTGCTGCACCGTGTCTTTAATTGCCATACATCAAGCCTTAACAACGCTAGCAATATATCCAGTATCCGTTCTCAGCTGAAGTAAACTCATAACGATGATTTCTGGTTGCGTGTATTTCCGATGTTGCGAACACCCTTCAGAGACTCGACGCCCGATCAGAATAGTCACGAATCCTTCCGTCTTGTTGAATTGAGCATCCACGCAGCGGTTGTTGATTCTCGCTTCTCATGCTCCTGCAACTGATGCTGCTGTTGTTGCTTCTGCGAGGAAGTCTTCGCTTGTCTCTTGGCTGCTGTTGAAATAAAGAAAAATGTTTTACGCGAAGGAAATTGATTATGAGTTCATGCAGCGCAATAAGAAAGACACGACGACTAAATACAACCCAAATTGACTCAGGTGATACGCAACAACAGGTAGAAGACAAGTCGAAGAAACATACAAATAGCCAACAAGAGAGAAAGAGAGAAAAAAAAAGAGAGGACGAGAGGAGAGAGTGGGAGGTAAGGAGAGAAGGAAAGAACTATGGAAAGAGACGGTCTAACAGCAAGATATTAAGTAAGATAGGCTAGGAGCGATCGGGAAAGAAATTGAGATTAGTGCGAAGCGTCAAACATGGATGAAGAAGACAAAAGCAAACTACGAGAGGATGGACGGAACAAAGACGGGAAGAAAAGAAGACAGAGAAACAAAGAGAGCAGCTCTTATCTACTCCTCCTTTTCCTTTCTGTCTACAGAAAAGGGAAAGAGGGCGACGTATTCGAGCTCTGAACGACTGCCACACTTCATTCGAAGGAGCAGTTGTACGAACGAGATCTTCTGACGTCAAACACACTTCGTATCTGTGACGTAGAGCAATTCAAACTTTATGTGACGCTCGTTCGACAGATCAACTCATAAATACGATCCTATGAAAACAGACGAAGAGGAAGTCTATCAGCAGGACACCAATGTCGTTGTCATTGGGGCTCTACAAATCACAAGACCTCATAACAGGGTCTAATCCTCTCCGTCCTCAGCAATATCCGTAAACAGCGACACTATTATCTGCCCTCTACTATATCTCCGCATCCAGCCATTCAACCGAAGCGATCGGCTGCCGCCCCACCGATCGGTCTCTGTCGGACATCTCCGGAAGTTTCCGATGTCTCGTCTTGCGGCCGCGACGGCCATATTTGTTGAGTATGGAATATGACCAACTGTTTATTTGTCCGCGGCGTTTTAGGCAGCGGCGATTTTATGGAAACTCAATCCGAGAAAAGCCAATGACTGCACAAGGATATCCATCGGTCATTCGGTCGGTCAATCTGTCATTCGGTCAGTCGCCTATTCGGTCAGTCGGTGTGTTTCACCGTGGTCATTTTATTGGTCATTTGGTCGGTCACTTGTTGGCCATTTGGTCATTTAATCGGTCACTCGGTCAGCCAATCGTTCGGTCATTTGATCGGTCATTCGGTCGGTCTATTTCTCATTCAGTTAGTCGCTCATTCGGTCAGTTGCTCATTCGGTCAGTCGGTGTGTTTCGCGGTGGTCATTTGAATGGTCATTTGGTCATTCATTCGTTGGCCATTCATTCGGTCACTTAATTCGGTCAGCCAAGCGTTCGGTCATTCGGTCGCTCAATCTGTTATTCGGTCATTCACATATTCGATCAGTCGGTGTGTTTGACTGTGGTCATTTGATATGATGGTCATTTGTTGGCCATTCGGTCATTTAATCGGTCGCTCGATCAGCCAATCGTTTGATCATTCAGTCAATCAATTCGATCCTGTCTAACTCCATCGATCGCCGAGGAAGATGAGGGAAAGGAAGAGGAGAGAGTGGAAGAAGAGAAAATGGAAGAAGAGAAAATGGAAGAGGAGAGAATGAAAGGGGTGAGAAGAGGAGAGATAGGAAGAGAGGAAAACGGAAGAACAGCGAAGGGGAAAGGAGAGAAGGGAAAGGAAGAGTAGAGAATGGAAAAATAGAGAAAGGAATAGGATATAATGAAGGAAGAGAGAATGGAAGGTGAGAGAATAGAAAAGAAGATAATGGAACAGGAGAGATTGGAAGAGGATAGAGGGGAGGAGGAGAGACGGGATGAGGAGTGAATGGAAGAGGAGAGAAGGGAAGGGAAGAGAATTTAAAAAGAGAGAATGGAAGAGGAGAGAATGGAAGAGGAGATAAAGGAAGAGGATGCAATGGAAAGCGATAGAACGGAAGAGGAACGAATAGAAGAGGAGATAAAGGAAGAGGATGTAATGGAAAAGGATAGAATGGAAGAGGAGATAATGGCAGAAGACAGGCAAACTCTTTTGGCAAAGCACTACACGCAGCGATCATAACCACTAATTGCTATTCTTCATGTGTAGAGATCTCGGAAATAATATATATACGTTGGCTTCCAAACTCAACTCTATGCATATAAACATAAACATGTATGTATATAAGCTGCTCATATATATATATGTAACATCCATAAATTATATATATGACAAAATTGCTCAGTATGGTTTTACGCGTTGTGTGTATGTGCTCATATACTCCTACGGGCTTACATATTTTGAAGATGCTCTATAAAGATGTTACACAATGTTTTATATGCGCTGCATAAAGTTATGGACAGCGATCTAGATTGACGCTTCAACGTTATAGCATATCTCATTTATATATAAATTTATATGATTGAGTAGATGCGTATAAATATATGATCTAGGCGAACATACACTTTTATCTATCAGTCATTATATATATATATATATATTACATGCATATATATTGTATATATAATTTATAAATGTATATATATGAGACGGTTTGTAGAGGATATACTGTAGACCGATACGATATGCTCTTAGTCTAAGATATATGGTCGAGAGTATAATTGGTAGCATTGGTCCGTTGGATTCTTCGCAGTTCCCGTCCACTTAAGATGTCAGGTCGAATCTTTCTTAGCGTCAGTCTTCTCGTCCGTACGTCTGTTTGCGTGTATGTCGGCTGTTTATCAGATGTCTATTCGTTTGCTTTGTCTTTGTTCGTCAGTCAACGGCGAAAGTAATTGCGTTGTGTTTGGCGACTTCTGGGCTCTCTATGTAAATGCCGACTGACGCTAATTATGCCATTAGGCCGTCAAGAAATGAACACGAACCAAGTCAGCAACTTCTCTTCTTCTCCGTCTCATACTGTCTGTATGTGTGTGCGTGTGTGCGTATGTGTCTGTGTATGGGTGTGTAAGCATATGCGTATCTGTTTATATCTCTGAATGGATCGTCAAAAGTATTCCCTCGACAGTTCCTGGTTTATTATCACTGCGCATGTCTTCTTCTATGGTTTATTGCTGCATTTTTATGACGGTTTGTGTAGTTGTACGTCTCGTATACTCAAACGTGAACTTCTCTTTGACTGACTATGTGTCTTTTTATGTGTTCTTACTCATACAACGGGATGGTTTATGTCAGAACATCTATGTTGCACCTTTTTAGATTCTCTCAATGCCTGCATACTTACTATTCTAGGTTCCCTACGACGAATAGCCGGCATAAAGAGTTTCCCATCCGCTCGTGTGATTTAAAAAGCGTAGTGATCGTCCCCACAGGATTGGTTTGGACTAGATTTATACAGCGCCTGTATAAATCTATCAGTCGTATAATGGTGTCTACAACGCCAGGCGCCACTGCCCTAACTGTGGTAGTGCCAGTCCCAGGCCTGGAGAATGGAGAAGGACGACGCTAGGCATCTTGTTGTCACACTGTGTCGTTAAACAGCTAAATTAATAAAGAAGCCGTGGATTCGTTGATACGAATCGTGTCTACAAGTAGCGAAGTAATATTGGATCATGCATTCGTTACTTTTAAACGGCGTCTTCTTGACATAGCATATCCTCCTCAATGAACCTCTCAGTTATATCTTCATTTACGGTTCACTGAGTCACGAGTTCAACATCTGGTGAAGTTCAACGTTTATTTTTCTCGCAATCAGTCTAGTAATATTAATACGGCGGTTTTCTCTTTTTTTGATATTTCTGCTATTCTGGTGTCTCATCCAGCGGTATTTAGAATAGCTGTCGGAACTTCAGTATCGCCTTTAGCTTTAAGATCTTTATTCTTTTTGCCGTGACTGCAGGGCAGTACCGAGCTATAATTGCGCCCTGTGCCTATCTTCAATCGGGCCCTCCAAATTTTGAAAATCGTGCATTTATGGAATAATAAGTTGTTCCATTCTGAAATTTGCGCCTTTTTCACATTTTCGCCCTGGGCCACGGCCCGGCTGGTCCACCCGCCTTGGTACGACCCTGGCCGTGAGTTAGCTGTTTGTTGTGGCTACAATTAAACAAGATTGATTTGATTTGATCTTATGACAGCATGGAACAAATCCTCACTCACCTCACCGATACTTCTAAAAACAACTGAACGAATCGTCTGACAATTATTATCGAACGTCTAGCATCGCTTCGGTAATTATCGGCGGCAGATTGTTCTAACTAATCGCAAGACAGAGAACTACTCTACTCATTTCATTCCATAGTCTTTGATTTTAACTGATCCAAGTCCTTTTATTGTTTCTCCAAAGCAATCGGAAGCTGACAAATCGCTCCTCTCTTCGTTAAGATGTCCAATCCGTTTCGGTATAGTGGACGGCGCCTGGCTGACTGACCTGACTGACCTTTAGTCGCAATTGTGTCCTGGGTTCGATGTCTGATGGATGTGTTGTCGTTATCAACTCATGTTGCACAGAAGGAATGGTTGCATGTATTAAAGCCATTGGAGAACTCTCGCCATGCTGTTTTGCCAAGAACGCTTTCAACTCAACTACCACGTTTATGACATTCATTATTACCTAGCGCCTTGGGTTTTAAGGGCTCGATGGGAGTGTTTCTAAAGATGCATTAAAAATCACTATTATATTCAGCAATTAATTTGGCGCAGATTAGAGTTACCAATGAATGACAGTACGAAGTATGTTTAGGAATATAATGCAGAGGTGGATGTGTGCATACGCCTTGTTTTTCTGTGACAATGAAATTGAATTTAGCTGATTTTGATAACATCACGAAAGCGCTTCCTACGTGCAGTAACAATGTTAAGGTAATTAGGAAGAAACTAATTTGAGTAATGAACGGTGCTCAGATAAATATAGAAGAGTCACTACAGACGAGCTCCCGCAGACACGCGCAGCCCAATCGACTTGCTGCTGACTCCCTTGCATCAACCATATGCAGCAATCCAATGAGAGCTGAGGCGATAGCAGCAATAGCTGCAGAGTGTAGTGTTGCCTACATAGATAGGAATTTGAAAGAGAGAATCAGTAATAGACAATCTCCAAATGAAGAATAATTCCTAACTAGGATGCTAATTACACGTACAAGAGACTCACACAGTGTTTTTATTCTCGTATTTACTCACTCTGGAGTGTATTGATACCGTAGAACAAAAACACTCAAACCTGCGAGTAAATACTTCAGGGAATATTTTCGTTTGAGATGGAGCCAAATAACTATGACAAATTGAATGGGGAGTTAATTCTTCCAAGGACCACGTGGGTTGTATTATTCAAAGAAGAATAATGTGTCCGATTCAATTTGTTCCAGGCAAAATTAACTCTACCAGTCGTTTGGTCGTTGGAGGAATCAACTCCTTTACAGTTCGCCTTGAAAAACTCTACTCCGCTGGAGTATATATGTTTGCCAATAGCAGTGTGTAGTCCTACAAACGATACACAGCACCGGTCAATTATTTCAATAAGAGACTGACTCCACCAGTCAATATACCTCTGCATCAATAGACCAGGGAGCGTTAAAAATAGGAATCTATTCAGCCTACAATTTTCAGGAAATTATGGCTATAAAAGGACCCAAGCATAGCGGGACATCGATTTCTTTAGGTACACCCACACTGTTGCCTCTTCTCGGCAAGTTGTCTCTGCGCTGCATTCATGTCAAAATGGCTACAATGCAAGGATTTATTCAAGCATACGTATATTCATTCAGTCATTCATTCACAACAACACTTATTTAGTAGATCATTTAGATAATCATTTCGTACATCATCTAGCAGATCATCACATAATCAGTTTCGCCTCGCTTTGCGGGGTATTTGGAACGTGCTACATTAGCTGTCTTGGTGCACGCAAGAAACATACAATTTCATGTTCTGACGAAGAAACGCTGGACGAACGATTCGAGGACGTTGAAATGGCGACAAAATCTTCACCGGTTGAACTGGTTCACAGTAATGAACGCAACGTGACGTCGAGATGGACATCAAATTCTTTGATATTATAATGGCGGCGACATCAAAGGAGCGAGGCCTTTACGCCTACATTAAAGATAAGAATTGCGGCAGAAATTGACACGTTGCTAATCGATGGCATTCCTAATTGAACGATGGTTCCAGGGAGAGCATAGAACCATATCACATCGAGTGATGCCATTAGAATCATGACAGCGGCTGTGTATAAGTAGAAAGATTAGATTCGGTGAGAATGGAATGGATTGACCTCTTTTGCATTCTATAGATTCTATAATTGTCGATCCATATTAGACAGAATTCAGAGAAACTGGATTGGGCTGAATTTGGAGGGATTGCTCAACTGCTAAATCACTTCAGCCTGAATCTGGTCAGTTTTACTGGACCTGGAGAACTATTGTATGGAGTATATTTAATCGTTATCAATCAATCAATCAATAATTATAATTTATTGTTGTCCAGTCATGATATAATTGCAAATTTGTTTGAATTAGACTCATGGAGGTTGGTAGCAAAAGGAGTGCACGAGGAGCATAATTATGAGTGTAGGACAAAGCCCCCTGACAAAACCCTCCTTACAAAAGCCCCCGGATAAAAGCCCCCGGACAAACCCAGGCCTACATATTAGACACTAACATCAAAAAGACCAAGCAACTATCGAGGCGTAGGCTTATATGTTTCGCTTAAAACTCCATATTTGTTTTTTAACTATTGGGCGACGATTCCTGAGTGACCGCATTTAAACAGGAAGTAATGTCCAGGTGTAATTACATAGAAAGAACCATAAAAAACACCTCAAAACAGTAGTCGCATTAAACCCATTCGCATTAGACGAAGGTTCTGTAATAGTAGAAACATTTTATTCTTAGATGGGGCTTTTGTCCTACTTGGAAGGGGGTTGTCCGGATAGGTTTTTGTTAGGGGGGCTCTTGTCCGGGGGCTTTTGTCCGTTCCTCATAATTATAGCCCCGCCAGAGAGGAATCCCTGTTTAGTCGATTGATCGCGATCAAATTCAGTAGTATAAAATCGAATCAGGTGATTGAAACTACTATTCATCAATGGGAATCTTAATTAATCTTAACTAAGAGATTCGCACAAGTAGCCCTGCCCCGGCTGGTCCTCTCCCACGGGCTCGACCTACGATCCAATGATATCGTTATCGTTATGGATGTTTTTAGTGTTTGAGCTACGTCGGTGTTAGTATTATTGTTGAATTAATTTTTAGTGTTAATATGTTAATTACGCCACTTTCTGTTATGCGTCATCATACGTTGGCATTCGGCTCACCGTGTCAGATCATTCGTTGCTCAATCAGGCTCAAAATGCTTCTTCGATCCGATATAAAAATCCACGTGGATCTGATGCTAACAGGAATTACTCTTTCAGTTTAAACAGACTCTTTCAATCTACTTCTTAAATTCTATAAGGCCTCGTTAGCTCCCTACCCGTTTCTTATTCGCTTTCAAACAAGTCTTTCGTTACTATGACAACGGTTGCCAGGAATTCTTTCCTATTCACCCTAAAGGCTGATGGTGAACAGCCGAGAGCTGCACTCAACGTTTGACAGCATAATCACTGGAATCTTCCGATGCGCTTGCGTCTGCAAACATCCTGAACAGAGAACGATGGTATGAATAGACATGCAGTCGACGGATGTGTCTTATCGCAACGGCACAAGGGTTATGTTGATTACGTCATTGTCGGAAATTAATCGAATCCTCAGGATTCTTAAATACTCGTCAGCGGCGAGTGAAATAGTCCTACCACGATTATTTCGTGTAGTTGCTGTTTGTAATCTCTATATTATAATAGCACTCAGAAAAATTCCGAATATATGATAACAGAATCCGTAGCGCACAGGTGACACCGCGTCAGCCGTCTAGCTTTCAATTACAGAACAAACCGAGTTACATCGTATTTCACACAGGGCGGCGTTCACATAGAATCAACGATGGAAACAGGCAAAATAATTATATCGACATATGTCGCAATATATGCCTTCAATTTTTTATTTCCGGGCGAATTTCCTGTTAGACTACTTACCTGCCACATCATACAACTTCCGGAACTGCCGCGATATACATGGGAGGCTGTGTTTCAGTCTCGTCTCATCGGGATCGACGGTCGGTACGCTTTCCTATAGCGGTGGAGATTTGCTGGCTACGTGCTTCCGCGTTTCAACCGCAGCACGTTGTGCCTTCTCATTCTTTCAGTCATTTCTTAAATTTACATAGTCTCTCCAAGAAATCTACTCAATGCCTTAAATCAATCCTGTTGAACAGTCTTACATTGTTTTTAAGTAGATTTACTGCTGCATTTGTCAATGTGCAGCTTGCAGTTTCGCCGTTGCGACCCATATCCTTATCATTGAAATGCAAATGGACTAAGTCTTCACCTCCGACAGTGTGCCTGGTGAGGCACTGAGCCAATTGTCCCATCACTGACCAGTGACTGAATCAGCAAGCAATGACCCATCTGCTAAACCTCTAGCATGGTCCAGGGCCGGTATGATTGGCAATTAGCAGAGACCGCCTCTAAAATTCTCTTTGTAGAAGTTTAAATGTGAACTTTCGGCTCTAAAACTTGCTTTTCAGTGCAGTAGAGAATAATGCGTGCAGCTCTTTGTGCCGTGGGATACTTAATTATGTTATATATCCTCAAGCCCATATACGGTAATACAGTCAAACTTCCATGTATACGCACACATGGGAACGGAAATTAGCCTTCCGGACATTTGACCCCGGACAATTGCAAGCTGTTAGCCAAATGCTGATAGCTGCATAATACACGAGCTGCAAAGATACTTTGCCATAATTCACCTTATCCGGATTCAAGTTAACCTTATTCATCCAATCTTTATTCACCTTGAGCTCCTATCATGATTCGGGGAAAGAACCATTGCCCCCTCCCCGAAAGTTGTTCGATACCATCAATAAATTAGTCAAAATAGTTCCATACTGTTAATAAGTTAGGCAAAATCATTCTATGCTATTAATAAGTTAGGTAAAATCGTTCGATACTGTTAATAAGTTAGGTAAAATCAGTGGATACTATTAATAAGTTAGGAAAATCATTCGATACTATTAATAAGTCAGGTAAAATCGTTCGGAGGCCTATATAAGTAAAAGTCGCAGCAGCCATGGATTGGAGTAGGTCAGAGATTCAGTGGACAGGGTCAGTGATAAAGGCGGAGACGGCAGCGAAGCATGTCCAGTCCCTCGGCGGGCGATCGTCGGAACCTAAAGAGGTCCTTCGTGCGAAGTCGAAGATTCGGATCGCCGGAGTAATTGAATGCCAGAGGCGGATCAAATCAAGGCGACGTCAAAACGTCAGTCTGGGTCAATGCATCAATCTGTCGTTCGCCTTATTCTGGCTTACGTCACGCCACGAATAGCGGGACAGTGCTAGCGCCCATTACTCCTCCCTCTTCCGCTTTCTTTCCTCGTCAGCATTCCCTCGTCGTCTTTACTGTCTCCAGACTCTCCTCTTCTACTTGCATCATTCGTGCTCTTCTCAAGCGTCTCTTGCTCATCCTGTTTCCTTCCCTCCTTCTCTCCCTGTCCCTGCCTCTGTCTATTTCTTTCTCCTCCTCTTTCTTTCCATGTGCTTCTCGTCTCCTAACTCTCCTCTCCTTTTTGGGTCGTTACGAAAGGTCTCTTTCCTACCTCATTTTTTCTAACCCCCTCCAGTTTCCTTTCTCCGATTGTTTACCTTCACCTTCCTCCCACGTCTCCATTTCCTTCCCTCTGCATCCTTAAAACTCCAGTATCGTCCCTGATCCAGGATGCGGAAGATTAGTCCGATGTTATCCGGATACGGCTTCTGCTCGACCCCGGCAAAATCCCGCTCTGGGACGGCGTCTCGCATCGTAGGATGCAAGTGATTGATAGCTTTCAATCAACCTGAGACCGACCAATCACTGGTGACGCTCGAACGACCGGTTATTTAGGCCGAACGAAGCAAATGTTCGTGTAATGGACGATTTGGGAAATTACTGAAATTTATGCACGCATGCGCGGACCAACTACATCCGGTCAGAGAGCGGGGTCGATCTAAATTGTTTTGTGTAACTTGTAGTGCCGCAAACACGTGGCTTCAATTCAAAACAATTATATAGAGACGCCGCGCGCTTTAAAGGTACTAAACAAATGCTCATTTGCAAACAAGCGGACTTGACAACGATGATCTCAACGACTATGCCTGTAAGTATATGCGGTAATGATACAGAAAATGTTGAGGACTGCAACTACAACAAGGGTGATGACAACGACGATAGCATTTATGTTAAATACGATAACGACGATGACCTCTTGTTAACAACTATCATCTAGCATTCTCTTGACATAAATATCTTTATGAGGATAATATCGCAGTGGGTGTATTAGAGCCCGGCAGATTAGTTTCAACATGAAGACGTTTAGAACAGTTGAAACAACCTCTTGATTAAATCAGAAGTTAAAATGTCCGCCGGGACAGAAACGTGCCTCTAAACGTCTGTTCTAGTCGCTTCAGTAAGCGAACACGATCCACAGAGAAGACTGCGGATCGTGGGCTGACGGAGGAGGGATCAAACGACCACAGGAAGGAACTTCCACACGCACTCACATGCCAAGGCTATAAGCAAAATGAAGTCGCTTATACTTCAAACCAATGCTTGCTTCACGCGGTTTGCTGAAGTGACTTAAATCTCTCAAATCTACGAAGCGATTGTGCAGAATCGATCAAGGAAACGCATCCAATTGAACTGCTTCACTTCACCTCTCTATTAGTCTGGGAGCGTCGCCTATAGATGCGGCGGCAACTGGTTCCTTCAGTCCTTAATTGCCTAATTGATTAATTGAACAGAGTGTAATGGATGGACAGAAGTTAATGCAGTAATCAGCTCCAGTCGAAAGGTCGAGGCTGTTTTGCCTACTTCTTCAGGATTTTCGACGTCCAGGTCGTCCATCAACTTTTGGACGCTGACCACCCGCAGTTTTCCTATGAACAATAATATGCATCGCGTTCGTGCAGAGAAGGATAAAAGATCCAAGACACGAAAACGCGTTGGCCGCTAACTGAAGGATATACACGCGTTGAACGGAAGAGAGAACAGAGTAAAAGAAGCAGAAGGATAGATGGAGGAGGAAGTAAGAAAAGGAGAAGAATGATTTGGCGAAGCGAAAGATTGAGGAACAAGATGATAGCCACGTAAGAGGAGGAAGTACAAGAAACTAGGATAAGAAGATGCTGAAGAAGAAGAAAAAAAGAAAAAGAAAAAGAAGAAGAAGATGAAGAAGAGGAAGTAGAAGAGGAAGAGGAAGTAGAAGTAGAAGAAGAAGAAGAAGAAGAAGAAGAAGAAGGGAAGGAGAAAGAGGAAGAAGAAGAAGAAGAAGAAAAAGAAGAAGAAGAAAAAGAAGAAGAAGAAGAAAATGAGTAGGAGAAAAAACGAAGAAGAATGAATGAATGAAAGCAAAGCAGAAGACGAAGAACAGTAAGAAGGAGGATACGAGTGTGTGGAGATATAATGTGAATAAAAAGAAGAATATGAGGAAGAAGATAGTTTGAGGAATAAGATGATGCGAATCCAATCGTGCAAAAGAAGAAAAAAGAAAAAGAGAAACGAATAAAAAGCAAGGCGTAGAGAGGCTGGACCACCGGGAAGGATTACTGACAAAGAGTCAGCGATGAAGATTGAGATGCTGTCTGGATGCCGCCAAATCAAGTGAATAAAGCGAAGCCGACAACACCATTAGGATCGTGGTAGCAGAAAGTCACCCACCGACTGTGCCGACCTCGATGCCATAGATTAAGCGCAGCTACTGAATATGCATACATGCACATACATATTCATACAACGCTCTTTGGGATGTCGCGGAATGTTGCGGAATTATTAGACTGAGGCTTTAGAGCTGAGTTGCTGCTGACACTTTCATAGCGGAGTCGACGCCACCTGTATACATATCGGTTCTTAATGCACATATATAATATTATTATGCGACTCGGAATAAGGCCATATAGCGACTGCGACATGTACACAAAATAGGTATGATTAATATAGATATTATGTACGATGTAATTTAATATAAGACGTTATAAGAAAATCCAGCAATCGACGTCATGCTAAACCAAAGCATCATTTTTTATGATTATTATCGGTTATAGGACGACTTCAGTAAATAATGTACATGCTTTATATACCGGCCTCAATTAGATGGAAATGCTTATTCAGTGAGATGATCGGGTGAGAGCCTTCACAAATCACCTCCCTCCCCGTTTGATGGGCGCCACCCACGTCAATGGTGTTCCCCACGCATTGTGTCGATGACAGCATTGTAATCATTTTTATTTTTTATTATTATCATCATCATCGTTGCTATGCCATTGCTACTAATATCATCACTGTCATCATCATTACGATCATTAAGGGCCATCATCTAACGTCATGGTATTCGACCATCGCTTATCATTATCCACACCACTCTCATCTATCATCTACCATCATCATCATAATAATAGTCGTCGTCATCTGGCGTATCAGCCGTATCTCAATTATTATCATCGCGACCATCACCATCATACTTATTTAATCATGCCTTCTCCGTCACGTACATGCACTCATACGTGTTGTCCCCTTCGTGCGTCTGTCTTCCTTTTTTCCCTCTCCTTCTTCCTCCTCATAACTCCTGTTAACTGCGTTCAGCTTTCTTCCGTTTTTTCGGTAAGAGAAAAGCCGTCGAGTCGCTCGTGTGGCGTCGACCTTTCCGATGTGGGAACTTATCCTAATCCTGGTTGACTCGGTGACGAAGTGGACTCCAAGCGACCCACCGCCGAATCAATCGATGGTCGCCTCCTTCAGCCGCTTCATATCAATCGGCCACGCTTCGTAAATCGCCGGGAAATTGGTTCGGGACGATGACGTAATGACGGCGCGAGATAAAGAAACGCAGGAAATTGCAGCAGCGCCAAAACTTACCCAGGATTCCGAGCGTTTCCGGCTTTATCGGAACGAGACAAAGACCGACCGATCGACCGGTTTGGCTTGATCGATCGCCAATGATGAGACGCCCCCAGCGAATAATTAACGCTGGCTAATAGGACTCCGAGGCACAGAAGCGCTTTGTGCGCATGGCGACAGTTTCTACGGTGACAGGATTCTTCGATTTGCTGCTATTAGAACAGGTTTTGCAAAACAAGCACGTTTTACTTTGCTGACAGCAGCATAGACACATATTCTTACAAAGATATATATATATAATTATATACTATTACTTTTCGTTTCGTTGCAATCTATTCCTTTCTGTGCGCTTCTTAGTCTATATATTTAGACTATAATTATATAGTCTATAATGTATAGTCAGTATGTTTATATAACATATATTTATATGTGGATATCAACTCCAGTGCCTGATAAGTACCTCATAAAATCGAAATGTGCTCAGATAGCCAGAAGAATCACCACTAGCACCGAGGTGTACCGTAGAGTCCAACCTATACAGATATCCCCATCCAGAGTATATAGCAGACCTGATGTCGAAGAGGAGTAGCGGTTGCGGTAACAAGACATTGCCCTCCCCGGATATTACCCCCTGCCATTACCCCCCTGCCATTACCCCCTTGCCATTACCCCCCTGCCATTACCCCTCTGCCATTACCCCTCTGCCATTACCCCCTGCCATTACCCCCCCTGCCATTACCCCCCTGCCATTACCCCCCCTGCCATTACCCCTCTGCCATTACCCCTCTGCCATTACCCCTGCCATTACCCCCTGCCATTACCCCCCTGCCATTACCCCTCTGCCATTACCCCTGCCATTACCCCCCTGCCATTACCCCCCTGCCATTACCCCTCTGCCATTACCCCCTGGCATTATTCCTGTGCCTCTTTTCCATAATTAAACTTTGAACACAAATTTTATTAGATGCATTCCTATAAAATAAGTGGCATTTTATAAGAACAATGTCAACAATTAAACTATGAACACGAATTTTATTACATCATTATTAGTCCCCATGTCATAAAACGAAATCAGTAACTTGAACAACACAAACTGGTCAAACAAGTTTCTTTTGTTGACTTGTTGTACGCAGCATTGCAGGCAATATAGGGACACAAGAAACAGCAGACAAATCGATAACATACTATTCAGAGGTGAATGGAAGAGGTTAAATACAGAGGAATAATTCCTGTGGTTAATGGCAGGGGTAATGGCAGGGGGTAATATCCTAGACCCAGCGGTTACATATACGAAGATGGTCGAGAAATACGCACCCTAGGATAGCACCGAGCAGTTTCGTGCTAATGGTCCGTACATTTGAAGTTCGAACGAACGAAAAGAATCCAGAAAAATTCGCATGTTGTCAACAAACTTTGACACGCTATACAAACACGCGTCCATCTGCGCCAACTATTCTGGACTATTTTTATAGCGCCTTTCTTATGCTGTTGCCCAATTTTATAGAGCAGCGACTTTTGGTGGATCTGTAAGAACGCTGAAGGTTCTACTTAGACTAGCTCTACTATTATATCAGATGTTGACGAGTAGATTATGCTAGGGGAAACTAGTTACACATGAAGAGTAGACACATGACAGTTCAGATACAAACTATCTTTATTAAATACAGAGAAGAAGAGGTAATAATAATAATATATATATATAATGATTGTGACTAATACATAACTGTTACATTTACTTACTAATGCGAGTTTGGGTGAGATGATAATGTCCAAACCCTAAGATGATACGAGTTGACGAGCCTGACAAGATAGCTAGAGTTCTTCGGAAGTCAGACTGCGAAGTTCCTAACAGTGCTCTAGCATATAAGTGAGTTTCCTCAGCCAAAGAGGAAACTGGCCTATCCTAGAACAGACTACTTTGATTGGCCAACTACTGACCACTCAAGGTATCCCTAGAATGTGGGTTGACTGTAACTGCTAGAGCCTACACGAGTGACTGACAGAACCTATACTGTCTGAATTAGTGAATGTTCATCTAAAACTAATGTATAATAATGATCTATATATATAATTTGTTCGAGGCTATCTATTGTAATGTAAAGTTCATAATAATCACGGTTACAGATCTATCGGAGTGTAATCCGAACGTGCTTTTTCTCGGGTAATAGGCCTAAGATGAACAGCCAAAAGGTGAGTTCAATTCACGCCTCAAACAATTGACTCAGTAATCACAGCAGAAACGCGTGTAGGCCTCACCTATACCTCAGCGTTTCTCGTAATTATTAACTCTCCAGGCCGAAGTCGACGTAAGTTCACAGAATAGAATAGAAGTGAGCTTTGTCTGAAGGCCGAATACGCACGGCATGTACATGTACATGTACATGTACGTGGGTATATCTGAATGTTCATGTAGCAGCTTCAGAGCCTGTTACAAGGCGCAAAGGGCGGCAAACAGCTCTAATGACCTCTTTTAAACACCTCCGTAATATTATATCAACGAACCAGACCACTGTCAAAAAAATTTAAAAAATGTTATTCCAAGATTTTATGAATCTCCTATAGCGTCTAAGAACTGTATAACTTTTTCTGGACTTTTATCTTATTTTCGCTTGAAAATATTTGTTATTACATTCCAGAAGTTTATCACATTTTCTGAGCAGATGACCGGTTAGTTTAGTTTCCCAGTCTTATGATGGAATTTGTCTGGAATTGCTAGTACTTATCTGGATGGCCTAAAGAACACACAGAAAGTCGGAAAGAGGGCAAAGGTAGGGGCTGCACCCATTGAATGTTTCACTCCAGACTCCGGAAGCAAATGATCTCATGAGTAACAAGGAAACAATGTCACATTGCAAAGCTGTATGAAATAAGTCGTGTTAAAAGTGTTTCCGCTAAACGATCAATTGAACCTTCTTGAAAACGCACATTATTTCTTTAATGATCCAACCCCGCAGCTAATCCTTATTATTTGTGACATAGGTAAAGACATTTTGCCGGGAAACATTTTTCATATTGTACTTTGTGAGAATGCTTCATTAAGACCTGCACATGTAGATTCATTAAAAACTGTCATTATAATTATTATAACCGATTTTCAATAGAAGGAGCATAAAAAATGCATACCCATTGCTTGACCTCTAGCAACCGTATACATGCCTCGCATTTTAAGTCGGATACGACGGATAGGCAGCCTTCATTCAACCCTCTCTGGCCGAGAGTTAAGCTACAGATTATATGAATTTTAATTACGCTTAGTTCTCAAAAATTTGTCCATGTTCTTCGTCGATTGCTATTTTTCTTATATTCATTCTGAACACTTTTATTTTTTAAATTCCAAAATGGTACCAATAGCATATTTGCCGCCCTATTTAATTGTGTTGCGCCATTGCATCGGTTTATAGACTGAGGAATCCGCAGATTTCTCAGCTTTAGACTTTGGCATGCATTCATTATTATACTTGGTGCACTTTTTCTAAGTCAAGCATATCCGATGCGACCACACGCCGCAACATATGCAGTGCACTTCATCGCACCCTTCCATTGCCAAAGGTTCGTATGTTTAAGCTCCGATAAGATATCGCTTCTTCTCAGACTCCATTTGTCTTCCTTTAATGACTAATCATTGCCAAGTGCCCTTCACTGGCTCTCAGCTTCATGCGACCGACAACTTCGGGCGAGATTCGTAATTTAATCTTCTCGTCTCTTGATAGGAAGTTTGCTTTCGACCTCATTTATACTTCTCTTCTGAAAGCATGCTGTGATGACTTTCGACCAATTACCACATCTATTACAAACCCGTCTCCACACCTTTCTCAATCTCCCTCTGTGTGTGTCTCTTTCTTTATGCATCTCTTTCTCTCTCTCTCTCTCTCTCTCTGTCTCTCTCTCTCCCTCGGGCCGAGGTCTCTTTTTGCCAGCTATGCGCATGCTATCTATTGTACATAGGCTGTATCCCGTGAAGGCCATCACAATCACCTGAGGACTCAAGGGAACTGTTTTTCAACATCTACTCTTAATTTTTTCTCCAAAATTCTGCATAAACGTGACTGCGAATCGCTTGAACAGTTATTTTTTTTACATAAACTGTATATTCCTATCTATTCCTATCTATTCCTATTTAGCGATTTTCGCATCCCTTCTGGAATCCCATTGTAGTCAACATTAAGTCTGTTTGTGAGATGTATTTTCTTTTGTTTGGCTACAATAAAACATTTTTGAGTTTGAGTTTGACAAATTCTAGTCCACTAAAATCGATCTCCTTCACCGTTCACAATCGCACAATAATCAGCTCCTTGGACACAAGATGAATAACCGTTCTCAGTTTACTTATAGCCATTCCCTCGCTTTGGTTACTATGAATAATAACAATATACTCCTTCATCTTAAAGTAATTTAGACCATCAAAATGAGCATGACTGCGCCGTTCGTTCTGTCCTAAAAGACCCTATATTAGTCTTCAAGTTGCATGGTGAGGCTGATAATCGGTTGCACCTGCGATATATGCAAAATAGAGCGCAATTATAATGAACTAAAGCCAGTAGTAGTTAATGAGAAAAGGCTCGAGAGAGTTAAGCCGTACAAAGACATTGCCTTTCTGAGAATAGGCTTCTCATGAAACGAAGGAATGGATAAGCACCCTTGTAGTGACATAGCTGCATTACGCGCTATAGAAATTGTCGGCTTAATAATATCTAACGAGTATGTAATCCTAATCGTTCATTATTGGTATTAGTTTAAAATATTGCACTCAAATGCATAAGAGCTTTAGAATAATTTTGCTAATGGTGCATTCATCTTCTCGATCAAGAACTCACTAACTCACTGTCTGTCTGTATGTCTATCTGTCGGCCGTAAACTATACGATTTCTTCCAGTTTCTCATTTGATTTCGAGCTGATGACATTTATTTCACGCTGTCCGGAAGTGAACCTGCTCTGGCGCTTATCTGGGCGATATTTGGGTTATTCTGTCTGAGCGGAAGTGATCTCCGTTTGCGCCACAGGATATTGCGGACATATGGATCCAGACGACAAGCGTGAACGACTGTTGACGTTGGCAGAATCTAATTGGGTTGAGCATAATACAACTCAAACTCAGTATCTAAGCACACACACTTATTACGTGTACACAAATGTGAATATAAATATATATGTCATAAATATAATTGTGTGTATGTCTACATATTAATATTACTTGTCAAGTATTTTGAGTGCATGGGCATATGCGTAATTATAAAATTTTATTTATATGAATATCTGCTTATATATATATATCAACAATGTTTTATTAAATGTTAAAATATATGCATGTACATGAAGCTTATGTACATGTGTGTGCATGTATGAATTCAGTGAATACTTCTATCTGCATGAACAACATTTCATATAAGTTAATGATTCCTATCCGTCATTAACTCAATGCAAATACCATGAACAACAGAACATTATATCATGCTTCTCAGTGCATGTATGCTTGCAATAACTTGGAATGGCCAGACCACAAAATGAGATGCACAAGATTTAAACATTAGAACCACCGTAGACACCGTCCTGCATGATCTTCAACTGCATCTACCAACCATCTCCGACCATTCGGATGTCGACTTCATTCTTTCATCTCTGTATTCCCTGTATTCAAGATCCTCGTGAGGAAGTATTTTGATACTACGATGCTTTCAGAAAAGCCATTCTTGACTGAATATTGTCATAGGAAACCTAATTCCTTGACGCTTTCCCCCCGATTACCCCTTTGGTCTTTGCTCTTCTACGATGACTCAGCTTCTGAACGGGATCCTACCGCAACGGAAGTGAGCTCTCGGCTAATTATTCCTGTGTGGCTCGATGCCGACTGTCGGCAATTTCTCTCTCCGTCGCTCTAGTTATTCTCGATCGTCGGGAGTGGTCACTGGTTAGTGGTTAGCCCCAACCACGGTCTCTACCAACAGAAGGAGTCGGTCGCCCGAGTGGCGGATTCCTATAACCTAGCATAAAGACAACCAGAAAAGGGTCTGATCGTCGATTTTCGATATACTGGGACATGCCTCTCGCTCGTCTTTTCCTCAGACATTTTCTACACCGAAGACTTTCAGCGGATGTTGAAGCAGAAGACCGACCATCTTCTTGCGTCAACTGATGACGCTCCTCTTCCATAGTACACTTGCACGGATTCGTATTCTTATGGTTTCCGCCATAATCTCAAAACTGAAACTTTTCCGTGTGTAAGTTTTCTACTCACAAATCTAACGAGCTTGACACACTTCTCAGTTCATTTTGGTTAATGTTCTAGATGATTTCGCACCGTTTCTTGTGCATATGTTGAACAGAGCCTTTACTGAGGGCCACCTTTCGGCTACGCATAAGCAGCCCTTTGTGTTCTCCACCCTAGCAAGGTCATTACCGGATACACATACTTGTAAAAATTACCGGCAAATATCTCATCCTTCTTTCCTGTCCAAAACTTTTGAGAAACCTATAGATCTTCCTCGTTCCATATTTCGGACAAGCGTGCATAGGACACAGTCTGTCCTCAATGGCCATCATTCCACAGATTCTGCTCATCCACATCTCTTGTCAGAGATAATTATATGGTCACTGCACTGACATTACATTAACCATTCTCTCGTCTATGGTCCCATTTGATGTTCCTATAGCATTTGACATGATCGACCACGTTTGCAACAGTTGGATCTCAAATATTCCACCTCTTTGGTTTAAATCATACCTTTCAGACCATTCTCAGATGGTTGCTTTTGGTAACACCAGATCCCAGTGGGTCAGAGTTATTCTTTGGCGTATCCCAGGCATCACTGTTCGGACCTATCCTCCAGACCCTTTACACGACTGATATCCCCATTATTTGCAAAACGCGCTGCGATTGGTCACTTCCATTTGCATCGTTCGTCTACTCGATCCAGTGTTTCAGATTAGGTTGACACCCCCGAGTCCTCTAATAGTCTAGTTATCCTCCCCTACATTTACTGAGCACATTTCGAATTTGACTCGACCCTGCTTTATCATTTGAGACGACTGACACCCATCAAGCGATTCGTCACCTCCCACTCTCTTACCTTCATTGTCCACCGATTCATCTGCTCTCGTGTAGACTACTGTAACTGATGACATCTCGTGAGTTTCCCAAGGTTGCGCCTTATCGCCTTCACTCAGTCTTGAACGCTGTTGCTTAAGCTAATAGCTCTCCTTCCTCGGTTTACCCACATTTCACTTGTAATTGTAATTGTAAATGCGACAATTTCTAGTGCACCGTCAATAGCAAGCAACTTCTAGGGCGCTTTACTTTCACTTATAATTTCACTTATACGGCTGAAACTTACACTGGCTTCTCGTGCAGTGGCTGCCGATCAACTCACGCATCCAATGTACATTTGCAAGCGCTTTTGTGACCTCATTATCTCATTTTGTGTACTAGGTAACTTGTCCATATAAAGCTTTCGTGCTTCCTGAAATTAACTATAGGCCCTGGCAATCGTCTCTATAATAAACTAATTCCAATTGTCCGTTTGGTACCAACATGGTTCTCGCGACCAATGGGCCGCCTTTGTGGGTTGCATTAAGATTCTCTTAAGGGTCACTGGAGGCCCGTTGGGAATGCTGGATTGTCGATGTCGACATGGCCATTCGTGTTCAAGTAGCCGAGGTGTCATTCATCTTCAACATGACCCCTACCTACACACGAGTAGATTTGAGCGCTTTTGTTGGCCGTCAACTAGACGCATATTTTGATGCAATGTCATTTCTATAGGCTAGGCACGTGTGAATTTGACCATTTGCGGAGCGACTCATAGTAACCTCACAAGAGCCGTCTTCATACTATGTATACCGTAGCAAACTAACGGGTGACCGCTCCTTTCGTCGCATATAATCTCGTCGCATTCGTTTCGTCGCATTCATTTCGTCAGCTTAAGCATCCTGAGGGTCAGGATAAGCGCCGTTAGGGTCGTTTATGGTCAGGGTCAGGTTTAGAGTCGTTTTAAAAATGCAACGAAATGAACTACGACGAAATGAACTGCGACGAAATGAAAAGCGACGAAATCTAGCGCTCAGGTGTCGATTTTATTGCCTGAGTTGGACCAATACTTAATGAATATCTTTGATGCATCAGGACCTACCTGCATTTGCCCTACAGACAATGGTCGGATTTTTAACCCAGATCTGGTGCGATTTACCCGAAGGCAAACATTTAAACATGGCTGCAATTGCGAATCGAGGACGAAAGAAGGAAAGAAGGACGACTGTGGTCACAGACGAAGAAAGTTGATCCGTTATCAATCAAAAAAAACAAAGCGGAGATAAAATTTTAATGCATTTGCAAATCGTCAGATGTCATTTCGTGGGTGGAATATGGATGGTTAATGCATGGATATACAATTGGCTCATCGTCAGATTAGGAGCTCTGCATAAAATCTACCTTACTTCCCATCAATCATCTGAATATACATCATTTTTATTTGCTGTCGAAATGCAGACTAGAGGCCTACTTCCCTGATTATACTCATATATATGTATATGTATATATACATATATATATATATAACCACATAACCACATGTTTTTATTATCAATCTCAAAAAATTAAACGCAAGAATAAGAATGCATGAAAAATAACGGTAATAAGAGGGATAATAGGGAAAGTAAACCCCTAAGGGACCGATTGGTCCGGCTAACAGGGCCTACCCTTTACAATTAGATATTGGGCAACAGGTACATACTATTGAAACATGAATCATCAGCTTTACTAGTTAACTAATGCTGTCTGTGCACACACCAATTATTTAGAAAGGGTAGTTAACAAATGTCTTTATACTTATTTTTGAAAACTCTGATTGTGCTGGATTGACGAATTTCAATTGGTGTCATATTACAAGTGATAGGTCCTATGTATTTAATTGAGAATTGATGTGTATTTGTTCTACATAAGATAGGTCTATAATTGAGAGGAACGAATGCTGTAAGGATTAATGGCAGAACTTCATATAAAGTGACTAGCAAATATCGAGGGTAGTAGATTGTTAGCGAAGTTGTACATGAATTCATTAATTTGGAGGGAAGTAATTTGAGGAAGAGTTACAATACCAATATTATTGTACATTTCATTATAAGACAAACGACGAGCATAGTAAGACCCCAACATCATACGAATAGCTCTATTCTGTAGAGAATATAACCTTAGTAATCTTGACGAGTAGTTGGAGGCCCATACTAAATTACAATACGTAAGATATGGGTGGATCATTGTATGATACAGATTATGTAGAATGTTAGTAGGTAGGAGGTAGGCTACTCTGGAGATAATACCTATGTTTTTTGCAATTTTAGACGATATGTTGGCGACGTGTTCCTTCCATGAAAGAAATTGATCGACCTGAATGCCTAGAAATTTAACAGAAGTGACACAAGGAATCAGAGTATTATTAATAAGTAGAGGATTATTATCAGGTGGGGCTGTTTATGATGTGATCTAAATAAAACATAGCTGGTTTTTGTTACATTCAAGGATAACTTGTTGACTAAAAACCAGTCATTCACACGTGCGAGTTCTTGGTTCATGAGATTGCATAATGCATCATATGATTTATGTGAGGCAAAGATGTTAGTGTCATCAGCAAAAAGAAGGAAGTGTAGTAATGGGGCTGCACAAGGTAGGTCATTAATAAAAAGTAAAAAGAGAAGTGGGCCTAGAATAGATCCCTGAGGAACCCCCGAAGCGGATATATTTTAGAGTGGATAAAGATATAGACTAGCCTCTATTTTAAAGGCACATGTACATAAAAGAATGGCATCCATGTATGCATAAATACATAACTATGGACAGTCCTTACAAATGACCAATAAACTGCCTACCTTCTTACTCACCCACATAAACTGCCTACCTTCTTACTCACCTACAGAAACTGCTTACCTTCTTACTCACCCACATAAACTGCCTACCTTCTTACTCACCCACATAAACTGCCTACCTTTTTACTCACCCACATAAACTACCTACCTTCTTACTCACCTACATAAACTGCCCACTTTCTTATTCACCCACATAAACTGCCTACCTTCTTACTCACCCATATAAACTGCCTACCTTCTTACTCACCCACATAAACTACCTACCTTCTTACTCGCCCACATAAGCTGCCTACCTTCTTACTCACCCACATAAACTGCCTACCTTCTTACTCGCCCACATAAGCTGCCTACCTTCTTACTCACCCACATAAGCTGCCTACCTTCTTACCCACATAAACTGCCTACCTTCTTAGTCACCCACATAAACTGCCTACCTTCTTACTCACCTACATGCGCACAACGACGATATTACTTTTATAGACTACACATACAGATGATGGACAGGGACTATAAAGAATCTGGATGAAGTACAACACAGTTCGTTCCACTACAGAGCCCATAATGCAATACAATACAATACAACACGTTATGTGATAGGTCCTACATGCAGTACAAGCCGCACGTAAAATTATGAATTTTCTGATAATGAGATTTAACTAGATAATGTTGTACCTCAAATATTGATAATAATAATAATATTTGAAAATTAAACATAGATGCTATTCACTAATATTGTATACGTAAATGTAGAAACTATATGATTAGGTACTAAATAACATCGATGAAATTATTTATGAAATTTTTTAAACTAACTTTTTGTGTGTGTACTATCTGCCGAGACGAATACTTCCGAATAGTTAGAAAAATGGGATTTTCGGTGGAGGCGAATGTCCGAGGCGATTTCAGGTCGATCCCTAAATACAATACAATACCATTTTTAGCATCGACTTTTTGTTGGACGACGGTACAATAGATGGACGCGCCGACCATTCACCAGCACCACATCTGCCAAAGTCCCCTGATGACCCAACAGCCACTCCTCAGACTTTGAAACGCTGGGTCAAAAAGCATAGATCCATGGGCTATTAAATGTTCACGGAGGCCAAAAGCACCCTCTACCCCCCCCCCTCTCCCCCAACCAGCGCGATCCCTTCTCACCCCGATCCCCAGGGCAAGACGACGCATGGACGGGGGTTGCTTGGCAACGCAAGGAAGATGGCGACTGTCGTATATCTTGATGCAACTTGGTTTCCGGTAGAACGGGGAGAGCCAGACAGACAGCGAGAGAGAAAGAGAGAGAGAGAGAGAGAGAGAGAGAGAGAGAGAGAGACAACCGGGCATATACCGACTGACGTACAGACATCAAGATCTATATGCATTAATGCACGCGTTCAGAACTTGTAAGATATGTCACATTTTTATATATTTATTTGTAAGAAACCGCATATTCGTCAATGATTGTGTATTTGTCGGAACAAGAACATTAAATAAATTATATGTATGAAACATTCTTTAAGTGCAGGATATTTGCATATTGTTGCAATTAGAACTTCAATTGCACACAGCATCAACCGATGGCACATCCAATCCAAGCCGTTATCACGTTAACATAAAGAAAATCAGTCACGGGACACCAAGAGATAGTCTCTGGTGGACAAGGAATTTGAGAAAGATATTCTTAGTTGACAACGAAACGAAATAATCGGCTTAGGAGAAGAGAGAATGTCAGAATTTCGGCTCAACAACTGAAAGCGTCTACTCAATAAGGAATGCTCTGGTCTAGCTCTGACTTATGAAAGGCAATCATATGAACTCATTTTCTCGCATAAATTGGCGGTTTTCGCGTGAATTCCTAAATGAAAAGTTTTCGCAAATTATTGCATACACTTCGGAAATTTTGGTCAGTGTCAACTATAATTGGCTTGTCCAGGCTATTATTAACACAATAGAAGCTATAGTTTACCGACCAGACGACGTAAATGTTGATGACTAGGACCCGTGGCATATGCGATTATGCGATTATACGATTTTTCGCATAATTTACGTAAACAATATCGCATAATCCACAGAGGCCTACTCCTGCCCAGTTCTATCTCCCTGCAATATATGAGAATGAATGAAACCAGAATATATCAGAATGATAGATCAAGAACTATTTTTAATTATTAAATTTGACATTTGATCAATACATTTTAAGATCCATAAGTGCCGTTGCTGATCAGAAAGCACACGCAGAACTTTAAACACAGAGGCTATCAATTATGTTCATATTTTGACGTATTGGTCATTGCTTTCGTCCATATTATCTCTGATATTTTGTCCTGTATAACTTTGTGATGCCAATTAAAGCAAGTTGCAGTTATCAAGGCGACTGGAGACCAATACGTTTACCATAGTCTTGAAGACATGGAGATATGACGCTTAATTCTGCGAATGTCATATAAATGAACACATATGATGACTCGCAGTTTGATAGCTCACACAGTGAGTGAACGACGACAGTTGAATGAGAAGTTACACTTAAGTTACGACTCCTGCGAACATAGCCACCAAGTCACCAAATGACCACAATCTAGGTCATCTAAGCTGCTTAAGTTTCTGTATAATGCCCAGCAGCAGATATTCAGTCGATGATGTATTAAAGAGGATTTATTGTCCGCCATCCTAGACTGAGCACTCCTCTTCAGAGGCCGCGGACAACAGCTGCGCAGAAGAATCGCAGGATAAACTGCCAGGTGAAATGTGGGTAACAGCAGAGAAATGATTGTGATGATTTGCTACTGAATATCAATCAGTGCTTATACACGAGCGAAGCGTTGTATGAAAGAGGTTGTTCAGAGAACGATATTCGAGGAATTTTCAAAAGACAAACGAGGAATTCATTAGACTGCTAATACGGGCTTCTTTGAGGACGAGAAAACTTGGATGGTGGAGGAACTGGTGGATTAGGGCAGGATGTTAGGAATTCTTTAAGTGGTCTGATTTCAATTTGGAATGGAAATCCTTTGTGGTGAAATGTAGATAAGCCTGAGGCGTTATATATGGATGAGCATAGTGACTAATTGGTGGAATTCCATCATTTGGTCACATCTCTTCCTTCATTCATGAATCGCTTCACTGGCTCCCTGCACCTCAACGCATTCGTTTCAAGACCCTTGCGTTGATGCGTAACTGTCTCCTTGGATCTGCCCCGGCTATCTTCTGGCTCTCTGCACTAGGGTCTCCTCTATTGCGCACCGGGTTTCCCTTCGTTCCTCTGCTCGCGGACTTCTGGTGGTTTCCCAGCATGTGCTCTGCCACGGCACAACCCAGGAGCTTCGCCTACGTGGGTCCCACCAGCTGGAACAGCCTCTCCTTTCCTTTTCGGAATGAGCTGCCCTCTCTTTCCCCTGTTGCCTTCCGGAAGCGCTAAGACTTCCTTTTTCTGTTCAGCTTTGTGTTGAGTCGTGAGCGCCTCTGATTCGAGTGGCACTATGTGAGCGCTTCATTACATTACATGACTGGGGCCAGAGGGTCACTGAGGACGAGCGAGTGACTGGGGATGGAAGAGTGACTGGGGATGGAAGAGTGACTGGGGATGGAAGAGTGACTGGGGACGGAAGAGTGACCGGTGCTAGACGGCTGGTAACAATTCTGCCCAATTAATACTTATCCGTCAGACTTGGGCTTAGCAACTCGGGGTCCTGTTATGGTAGGCCTGTATGGCCGCCAGAGAGTGGTCGTCTCCACTTCAGCTTCATTGCTCAAAGGCGAATTCTGTAAGATTGTTCCTCCACTGGGTCTGCCTTGCTTACTGGCATAAGAGCAATTTCGTCCACAATCACTCTCCTCTGTCGTCTGTTAGCACAACTGCATGTGTAACAATGATATTTTCTGGGTAATTGCGTGCTGAATAAAAGGGTCAGCAACATCTCTCATAGTTTTTCTCTCTTTCCGTCTCTGATTCTCTCTGTCTCTCTGTGTCTCTCTGTCATTTTCTGTCTCTCTTTCTCTCTGTCTGCCTCTGTCTCTTTTCATGTCTCTCTCCCTGCCACTCTCCTTTTCTCTCTCTCACCATCTTTCCCTCTCTCTCTCTCTCTCTCTCTCTGTGTATCTCTCTCTGTATCTCTGTAAAGGATATATATATAAATATATATATATATAAATATATATATATATAAATATATATATATATATCCATTTTTCTCACTGTTTCTCTATCTCGGTCTTTCTCTCACTACGCATGCATGCTCATATACACGCATATACATACACACATGCGAGCGCGAGCCTATTCTATTCCTTGACCTACGAGTGTTTCCGTAAGTGTTTTCGACGACTTTGCATAAGTGTAAACTTTAAATGAAAGTTTTCGCGCTGCTCTTCAACGACCATCTAACTATAGCGATCTTTTCATTTTAAATGTATTTTTGTGATGCAAAAAGTTTAATTTTAAACTCAAGAACTATTTTGAAAGCATAACACGCGGTTTTTCATTTCTAACAGCCGGACTTGATCTCTAGACATTATAAGCTTTCTGACTCACGATTTTATAGCCCTACACACTTGTAGCAACGAACTCTCTTCTGAGTCGTTTCCGCCATTCAATCGTCTGGGTATACATTGTTCATCGTTGTTCAGATTATCAAAGTTATCATCAGGAATTTATTTTAATTGAACAAAAGTTATGTTTTCACAGTTTGTCAACAACATGTTGACTGGTCCTGAAACGTTCCTTAATCTTCCAGTCTTTCTGATAGATGTCGCTATGTTAACCTGTTTCTTCTTCAGCGACAACGCAAGCGGTCATTCATTGTGATTTTCGATAAGACACAGTTTTGCTGTTGTTCCGTCAAATTTAGATTTAAAGAAGCGTTTTATACATAAAAATAACCCAACTGTATTGAATCCAGGAAAATAAATTGGGTCTTGTTAGACGACATTTAGGTAGGCTTACAGTAATATTTAGAGATTTGGGCAAATTATATGTATATTTCAAGCAAAACAAAACTATGATGCACATTGGCCATTCAAACACACTGACAGCCTTTGCACAATAACAGAATGTATCGCCGAAATATTTCTTTTGTTGTTTCTCACTCCTACCATATCACCATAGTAACTATGATTATCATACATGCCTCTGCGTCATGATCATCATCATTGTCATAGTCATCGTCGTAGTCGTGTCATGATCATCATCATCGTCATAGTCATCGTCATAATCGTCATTAGTTCCTGATGTCACCCATTTGGTGGCGATGTTTACGAGCGAATGACCTGCATTGACCTCGATCATTTGTCAAGCCCATTGCCCTCTGTCTTTCGCAGCATATATTATATATACACAGCTATGCTACCTACACACTTACAATACAGTCGTCATGTATATTATATTGCCTAATATATGCACAGTTGGGAAAATGAGCATACATTTATCTCGTGTCCACATGCATATTATTATTATGAGAGCCTTTGATAAATCGTGCGTAGTTTCGCGGTTGCTTCATCGATGCAGAATATATTCATTGCTTTTGTAGCTCCCTTCTCATTGCTTCTCCCTACCCTCCTCCTTCTCCTTCTTGACTCGCTGTCTGCCTCATTACCTGTTCGTTGCTTTCAACTTCGACGTCTGTTTCTCTCTTCCTGTTAATCGCTCTCTGTTGTACTCTCTCCTCTCTCTCTGTCTCTCTCTTTCTCTCTCTCTTTCTCTCTTTCTCTCTGTCTCTCTCTGCCTCTATCTTTCTCTTTCTGTCTCTGTCTGTCTGTCTCTCTTTCTGTCTCTCTTTCTCTCTCTAACTGCCCTTCCTCTGTCTCTTTGTATACCGTTATATGTCTCTCTCACTCTGTCTTCTGCTTCTTTCTCTCACTCCTTCTCTCGCTTTCTCTTTATTCCTCTCTATCTGTCTGTCTCTCTATCTGTCTGTCTCTCTATCTGTCTGTCTCTCTATCTGCCCTTCCGTTCCTCACTTCCTTCATCTGTTAATGTATGTCTCTCTGTCAGTCTCTGGCTCTCGCTTCTTCCTTCGCTCCCTCCCTCTTTCTCCCTCCTTTGCTTCCATGTCATCGTCTGCATGTCTCTGTCTGTCTGTCTCTGTCCCTGTCTCTGTCTGTCTGTTTGCATGTCTGCATTTGTGTGTCTCTCTCTAGATTCATGGCTCATACTTTCTCTGCCTATCGTCTCTCTCCTTTGCTATCCCTAACCTGTCCCTCGCTATTAATTTTTCTTGCTATCTTTACACACACGTATATTTTTCTCAGCCTCCTTACTCTTCTTGTGTCTCTCTATCACTATATCTTCATCACTCTCTCTGTCTCTCTCTGTCTGTCTCTTTGTATTTCGCTGTCTCATCCTCTACATTCTCCCCATCCCGGTCACAACCATATTATTAGGTCGATGGTGTCGACTGGAATCCGGCACTGGAGAGGAAAGACGTCGTCGGAGAGTGAAGGAGGGAAGGAAGGAAGGAGCGGACGAGAGAAGAGAACGGTTGCTGCTGATGCTGGGATTTATGAATGCAGCAACTGACAGAAGATGAATTCTTAATAAGGCCCCTGATGCTGCGAGCAGTCTCAACCTACTTACGTCAGTAGTTGTGAATCCGTCTGTACTTTACCTGCAGTCTCTGTCTCTGTCTCTCCCAGTATCTTTGTATCTCTGTTTCTCTTTATCTATGTATCTCTTTGTCTCTCTCTCTATCTGTCTCCCTCCCTCTGTCTACTCAAGAGTCTGTCCTTCACCATCAGTCTCTGACTTTGTCTTTTTAGTGAAGCAACAGTCAAGGTCAAACTCAAGGGCAGAAGAAAGGAACGAAAAAGCGAAAGAACGAAGTAATGAATGAATTAATGAGGTCATGAACGAATGAATGAAGTAATGAAGTAATGCATGAATGAATGAATGAATGAATGAATGAATGAATGAATGAATGAAGTAATGAATGACTGAATTAAGTAATTAAGTAATGAATGAATGAGTTAATGAAGTAATGAATGAATGAATGAATGAATGAATGAATGAATAAATAAATAAATTAATTAATTAATTAATGACTTAATGTAGCAACAGCGCGTCCGATGAACGAGGAGAGAGAGAGGTGTACGAGGGAAGCAGGTAGGAAGCAATTTAGTTATATAGAAATGAAAGAAGGAAGGAAAGAAGGATCCAGACAGAAAGAAAGGAATTAATGACGATATGGAGGAATGTATGAATGAATGATGGAATGAGGGAAGTAATGGAGGAAGCAAGAAAAGAACAAAGGCGTCGTCAGCCTCAGTAGACAGCAATGGGGTGATGGATGATCTGTGTCAGTAGTCTGATGTTGTAGACGCCCGGTGACCATAGATCAGGCCAGACTGCTGGCCGATGCCATTTGAAAATTGCTCCGTAGTCGGTAATCAACGATATCCTTTTATCTCGATTATCTGTACATACGACCAGAACTTATCCACGTGCGTAGATGCAGTATATATATATATACATATATAGAGTATATATATATATACACCAGACATATTTATATATAACAGTCATTAATAATTGTGCTTATTCATATGCATGCAGAAAAACGGATTACCACATGTAGTCTATGTACAATTGTGTTCTATATGCAAATGTATTTAGGTTGCCATACATTATTGTTCTTATTTCGTTATTAATGCCTATGTTGTCAATATTGTTGTTGTTGTTATTGTTATTGTCGTTGTAGCTGCTTTTACCATCATCATCACCATCATCATCACCATCATCAAAATCTATAGAGACAGTGACGATATTGACGCACACACATCAGACGTAAGCAAAGACAGAGACATTCAGACAGACAGAATAAGAGACAGCCGGACAAACAGACATATAAAGGAGACAAGAAGACAATACCAAGTACATTCATATTACAACACATAAAGACTTAGCAAAGCAAGGTAGACTATATTGTCTGTGTGTCTCTCCATCGGCCTCTCCTGCTTGCTGTCACCGTATCTGTCTGTCACGATGTCTGTTTTTGTCTGTCCGTCCATCTGTGACAATTCATGTGCAGCATTAGCCTCGAGGATGAAGATTGGTGGTGGACCCATTGTGCCATAAGCGACGCATGCCCTTCTCATCATTGTCTCTCAAAGTTGGTCCTTTACGAAATCAGGTCCAACGTCTCATTCATATTTATTCAGCTTAACTCAGTCTGTCTTCAGTTTTTGCCACGTGCAACCATACACCGGATTCATCCGCGACGATATCCCTAAGGCCGATGCCGGGCATGGTCACTGCCCAGATTAATTTAAGAGCACGTCATTAAGCCCCCTTACCCCCCAAAGATGAGTGACCCAAATAATCGCGCAAATTGTAAAAGGGGTGAAGTTAACTTTTGAAAGGTCATGAAGATGAGAAATTTTTCTCGATATATATGTGAACCTTATATCATACAACAGGGGAAGAAAAGGAAAAAGAGAATCCAAGCAATAGGGGAGACAATCATCCAGTGATAAAAAAAACCCAGAAACTTAAACAGTCGTCAGTAATTTTGGGTACTTGACAATCAGTATGATAAGTTACCCCCAACTATAATTAAGGTCGTCACAAATCTTCCGAATAACATCACATCCGCCAATACAGGTCTGTCACTGCCCAAAGTCAATTCTTCCTATAGATGCGCCAGTGACCAGCGACGTCATCTGTTGATTAGAAGGAGGCAAAATGGCCGCCGCGTGTATTCGAAAACGCGTTGCGAAAGAGATCGCCGTCCGCTGTAAGCGTTATGGTGTGGATGCGCTTTTATTGCACCTCTGAGAGTATGTGTCGTTTTTCGGACCCAGCTTCAGCTTTATGAGGCGCTGCATATGTATCAATGGAGGAGGACGTCAATGATGGCTGAGGTAAAACCCTGAATGGTCCAGTGGGGTGGCATAACCGGAGAAGGTTTCAACATACGGGTCATATATCTTCCCGGGTTCAAACGAACAAACAGCGGATAAGTAGTATATGGAACGGATAGACGACGCGGCGTGTTTCCAACTGGCTGTACTATAGGGCAGTAATGGACGATAGGCGCAGTATGCAACATTATGGCGATGTCGGGTCTTTAAGAATTTTCATCACGTGCATGCAAAATGGCGGGAGAGCGATGAGGGAGGATGCGTAGCAACAGCGCGTCCGATAAATCTAGAGTCCTTAAGGCAGAGTTTTGTGGGTTTGTCGTTATGTGCCAGCGCCATATGAATACATATGAGAAGGGAATCGTAAGACAGACACAGACGACCGATCGGCAGAAGCCAAATAAAATAAAGACAAAGGAGATGAAAGGAATTTTAAGAAAGAAAGTAAAATAGATAGGCAATTTGATAAATAGGTTGATAGATTGATTACGATTGATACATTGTAGTTAAAGACAGGTAAATAGGTATATACGAATGGGTGGGTAGACGGACGGATGGACGGATGGACGGATGGACGGATGGACGGATGGACGGATGGACGGATGGACGGATGGACGGATGGACGGATGGATGGATGGATGAATAGATGGACACACGCACAAACGGATGCGAATTTATAATGACTGGCCTATGATTTTGAATCGGTCTGGAATACTAATAATTTACATAAGGTTACATATTGTAGGAGGCATTAAATAATTTTTTTAATTCACTTTCTTTGACACTTTCGAAATTGTTGATTGTTCATTTCCTTTTGGGTCCTTCGCTGTATTGCTGGTCTCTCTCTGTATCACCGTCTGCTTCTGTCTGTTTCTCCCTGATTGTCTGCCTGCTTGCCTACCGGCCTGTTTATCTGTCTGTTCGAATCGTTTTCTCTGAGTCTCTTTTTCGGACTCAGTCAGTCTTTACTGTCTGTGTCCGTGTATACATTTGTCTCTCTGTCTCTGTATTTGTGCCAATACGCTATTCTAGATGCTTGTCCAGTGACTTCAGTCTGTTTTCCCATGTCTCTGTATATGTGCCTGGCAGCTGGCTCATCAGCCCTGTTTCGTTTTGAGGAATTAACATCTGAATAGGAAATTATGCAACTTGATATCGAGTGAGCGCATAAAGGTTTAATAATTCTAGAATGGATTGCCACGCATTTAACCAATCAAATGCCAACAAATGGCGGAACATTTAGTAGTTCCCTTGCTTGCCAACGAGTGTCAGTATAAAACCTTAGATGTTCATAGGCCTACATCAATGAAAACCGGAAGTACATTTGATGTATTTCTCAATTTTTAGCTGCGATGTATTTGTCTAGTAATGAGCAATGTTTGTGTTTACTCAATTGAACCGTAAGTTGTTCCAGGAAAGATAATGCGGATATGAAATATTTCAAGGATAAGAAAATTGGGTCACGGACTACTCTCCTTGGCGTCACAAGATCAAGAGACTGACCTCCTCCTCCTCCGCCTCATTTTCCTCTTCTCCTTCTTCCTCCTCCTCCTTATCCTCCTCTTCTCCTTCTTCTTCCTCCTCCTCCTCATCTTCCGCTTCTTTCCTCCTCCTCATCTTCCTCTTCTCCTTCTTCTTCCTACTCCTCCTCATCTTCCTCTTCTTCCTCTTCATCCTCCTCCTCATCTCCCTCTTCTTCTTCCTCCTCCTCCTCTTCTCCTTCTTCCTCCTCCTCCTCTTTATCTTCCTCTTCTCCTTCTTCTTCCTACTCCTCCTCATCTTCCTCTTCTTCCTCTTCATCCTCCTCCTCATCTCCCTCTTCTTCCTCCTCCTCCTCTTCTCCTTCTTCCTCCTCCTCCTCTTTATCTTCCTCTTCTCCTTCTCTTTCCTCCTCCTCCTCATCTTCCTCTTCTCCTTCTTCTTCCTCCTCCTCCTCCTCCTCTCCCTCTTCTTCTTCCTCCTCCTCCTCTTCCTCTTCTCATTCCTTCTCCTCATCTTCCTCTTCTTGTTCTTCCTCTTCTTCCTCCTCCTCTTCCTCTTCTTCCTCCTCCTCATCTTCCTCTTCTTGTTCTTCCTCTTCTTCTTCCTCCTCCTCCTCATCTTCCTCTTCTTGTTCTTCCTCTTCTTCTTCCTCCTCCTCCTCTTCTTGTTCTTCCTCCTCCTCATCTTCCTCTTCTTCTTCCTTCTCCTCCTCATCTTTCTCTTCTTGTTCTTCCTCTTCTTCTTCCTCCTCCTCCTCTTCTTGTTCTTCCTCCTCCTCATCTTCCTCTTCTTCTTCCTCCTCCTCCTCGTCTTCCTCTTCTTCTTCTTCCTCCTCCTCCTTATCTTTCTCTTCTCCATCTTCCTCGTTTTCCTCCTCGTCCTCTTCTCCTTCTTCCTCCTCCTCCTTCTCAACCCCATTCTTCTTCTTGTGTTGTTATTTTTATTTTCATTAGTCTAGAAAATCAGCACTAGAAAAATTAAGTGCTATAAAACTCGGCGTCGAATAAGCGTAAACGTCTGAGAAGCGAGCAATTCGTCTGGTCGTTGGAAGCGTTCAGCCAAAGAAAGGATGAGAAGCGTTGAGATGGTGCCATGGTCTGTCTGATTTCACTTCTACAGTGTAAGTCCCTCAGGTATCATTGCGATCACTAGAAATTCTCTTTATTACCAGAGATTTCTCGCACATCGTCTCCCAATTCAATCGCTTTATGGATTTCGGATTTAGGGATGACTCCGAGTGGTTGAAGCGTTGTAGGGTGGCAAAAAGACACGTTACCCAAGCTCAGGCGTGCCATCCTTAGTCCGTGATGAGACCATGCAGGCTGTGATATCAACCATTACTTCTGCTCTCTTCCCAAGGGTGTGCTTGCTGTCCACATGTCCATCCCTCTCTATAACCCACCGCCAGTAAACAAACTCGAGCATTCCTTCAGTAAAAGAATTGATTATACGTCGGTGTTGTTTCCCCAGCAGCCACGGGGTGGGTAAGAAGGGGCAATGGGGAACAAAAGAGGCAAAGAAGGAACGGGTAAGATGGTAAGATAATGCGGCGGTTGTTTGTTGAAGCCAAGTCGTGGGGTGGATTAGCAGTTGGCGTGCTGGTGGTAGTGGTGGGAATAGGAGGCGTTGGGTGTGGATGTGGAGGGTTTGGAGGTGGCTATTGGGTTGGTGGTGAAGTAGAAGGCGATGGGTTAGAGTTGTGCGATGGTGACTGTGGGTGCGGGGAGGTGCTGGTGGTGGATGAGGGAAGGGGAGAAGAGGACACCGGATGCACATCTGTTCATTGTCTGACGTAAGCGGGAACAGCTATCCATGGGATTAATGGCTCTGTCTTTCATCATCTGTCTGTGTTCCTTCACAGACCTCAATGTCTGTCTGTTTGTTAGTCTTTGGATCCGTTTGCGCGTTCGTCTGGTTGCATTCATATATGTATATTTATATACATATGTATATATATTATATATATGCATATCTGCATGTATGTATATATATATATAATGGTCATACACGGGTCTGTTTTACAGACCAACTTCACTCGATCATTCTTTTGTTCGTTCGGATAATTTATACATCACCTCTGTCCATCTGTCTGTCTGTCTATCTGTTTGTCTGCTGGTGTCTCTTTGTATTCTGAACAAGGCTTTTCTCCGTCGAGTGCGCTCTTTCGACTGCACATTTAGGATGCTTGTGCATGTCTGTTTGTCTGTCTGTCTGTCTGGTCTGTCTGCCTGTCTGTCGTCGTGCGTTCCTCTACCTGTTCACCTGTATGTGGGAATTACGATGCTTAAGACCTCAGAATCTTTCGAACTCAGCACCAGGGTGTTACGAGTCGACACGTGACTGTGCAACCCCTTCTGCGCTAAGCGTCATCGTCGGTGCAGAAATGCCACCGCCTGAGGATAGGACCCACCTATATGCACCAATTCACGTAAGAAGGAACGTCCTGCACGATGGAGAAAGACACAGCGAAAGAGGTAGCAACGGAGATACGGTGGCAGAGAAAGTGACAGATTGATGAATGGAGTGAGGGACGGATGCAGGGAGGAATGAAAAGATGGATGCAGGGAGGGAGGGAGGAAGGGATGTTACGATGGGAGGATGAATGAACAGGCAGACAAATAAACAGACAAGCAGACAAACAGGCAATTAGACAGACACATAGGTATATCACAGAGTATAAAAATGCGCTCTATAAACATACGAACATCGTTGTCATTAAACTTCTAGCGTATGATTAAGTTAGAGCTGAAGTTACATTTCCAGACGGCTAATAGTAAATTTGGCAGAAGAAAATGAAATGAAGGTAAAGGAATTTTAGGAAGAGAGTGTCGCATACGTCCCGTCCTCCTCCTAATTGCGCAGTTAGTCATGACGCAATGTTAAACCAATCATAACATTTTAAATATGGCTAAATATAGATTTTATTAAATGCAAATTAATGCGGGCACTACTGCTAGGCTAAAGCGAGCCAAGCTAATCCTGGTTAGCAGACAGTAGGAAGAGTCTCAGAGTGAGAGAAGTCGGACAGAGAAGTCGGAACATGGTGCTTGGTTGAAGATTAGAGAGCATGGACGAAAATAGATATTGACTGACAGACTTGCAGTTAAGTAACTTCGATCATCATCATCATCGTCATCAACATCGGCATCGACATCGTCATCGTCATCGTCATTGCGATGACATCGTCATCGTCATCGTCATCGGATCGTCGTCGTCATTGCGATGACATCGTCATCGTCATCGTCATCTTCATCGTCAAGTTAAGTGTATGGCAAATATAATTGTCGTTTAAGTAGCATTCACATTGTGTATCGTCAATAAGCCTAACTGTTTTCTGTACTCATTATGTGAGCATTGCCATTCATTAACCTTTAATAAAACTGTTAAATATCGATTATCATATTGACCTAGATTGAAACAATAGCCAATACTGTCATAAATAGATTGTTAGATAAAATACTATGTAGAAGAGGAGACAGATGGAGATAGAATAGATAGATGAGATGGAGATAGAATAGATAGATGAGATGGAGATAGAATAGATAGATGAGATGGAGATAGAATAGATAGATGAGATGGAGATAGAATAGATAGATGAGATGGAGATAGAATAGATGAGAGAGTGAAAACAAAATCGAAGAGACACGTCCAGACATAGAGACAGAGGCGAGACTAAAGAGGAACAGAGAGCAAGTTATGATAATATGTGTAGCGTAGATGAGGGTTAGATGGTTATTTCACAGAGTAGAAATAGAGGTATGTAATTGTAGTAACTCGGTTATAATGAAACGTATAGCGTATGATAAAATTAAAGCTGAAGTTAAGTTCAAGTCGGTTAATAATGGACTTGGAAAGGCGAACGGGTCGAGGGTAGAGGAATTGAAGGAAGATTGTAGTTGACGCAATGCAACTTCATCCTCGTAAGTGCGCAGTTAGTGTTCATTACTGTGATTGGTCCAGGCTATCGCATAAAGTTTAAACATGAAGCAATTGTTTAATATAGATTTTAATGTAACGCTAATCAATGCGGCCACTCCTGATAGGCCAGAGTGAGGTAAGACAATCTGGGGTTAGGAGGCGGAAACTTCAGAGTTCAGACAGGGAGAGAGCGAGTCACATCTGCTCGCTATAGATAGCACATCAGGCGACGATGAAAGACTTTGACTATGTTTAATATCTATAACCACTACTAATATTCGTTTGGGCAGATTAAAGCAGATCATCATTCGTCGTTGCTGCTCCTGTTATCTCGTTATAATCGAAGTTATTGTATTCGTACGCACTCGTGAAGTAACTATGCACGTTCATGAAATGAATGACATTAAATGAGAAAATACAGGTGTGCATTAATCAGTGATTCAATGGTTACCCTTACAACCAGACAGGATAGACCATCAGTGTCTTAGTTAGATGGGAGAAAGAGAGACGAGGAGAGGTGGAGATTAAGGTGGGGCGTAATGCGTAAGTCACCCGCATTACACGTGACCTGAAGGACCCGGATGTTGCCAGATTTACGGAAGCCGGAAGCCCGCTAAGGTTTGATTTAGGCGACAGATGTCGCTGAATCCTTACGGTAGTTGGAGAACGACCTGGCGCGGGGGGGTCGCCGCCCTCTGAGCAGAAGAGGACGCTGATTCTAGGTTATGGCGCTTGAGAGACGTAAATATGTCGGCACCATCCGGATGCATTCGGCTGTGCTCGTTGTGCGGCAGAAGGGAAAGAGAGGAAGGGATAAAGAAGGAGATTACATCCAGAGGAATTATCATCTCCTCTTCAGCTCTCTTCCCCTCTGCTCTTCGCTCCCATTGTCTCTTTTCTTCTCTCCTGATCTGCTGCTTTCCGCTTCCCTCTGTGTTCTCGTAGACCTCCTCTGTCCTGTCCTCTCATGCCGTGTCTCTTCCTTTTCTCTTCTGCCCCTTCTCCTCTTATGCAGCCGCTGAAATTCTCTATTCTCATTTACTATCCTTTGATGCGCCCTCTTATCTTCACCTGCTCCAACCCAGAAGCCATTTGAAGTCATCTGCTGTTACCATGGACTCTTGAAATCAGCGCCTCATTCACCATTCACTCCTTGAATCCACAGAATCTCTACCTCTTCTAAAGACAATGTTCATTACTGTGACTTTACTATGCGCATCGTCTTTTAACATCGACACGCTGAACAATGCTTCACAAATCGTTTGATTCTATAATGACTTTGATATCATGCAGCACATATCTTCTCAAGGTCGTAGTCTGAGCTATGCGCTCTCTTTCTAGTTCGGTCTGACATTTTTTGATTGAAACTAATAGGGTTGCTGAACGTCTTTCCCACTCCTTCATATCCTAGCCCTCCCAGCTCCTCCTGGCCCTACCGAGCCATTCCTAGTTTCTAGCCCGCCCAGTCCCTCTTAGCCCTACCGAGCCCTTCCTAGCCCTATCGAGCTTTTCCTAACCCTCCCAGCCCATCCTAGCCCTACCGAGCTCTTCCTGTAGTCCTTCCTAGCCTTTCCTTGTCCTCCCAGCCTCTCCTAGCCCTATCGAGCTCTTCATCGCCTCAGTGACTCAATGCAAATCACATATCGCTTCAAACCCGTCTGATGAAACGTGCTGAACAATGCCCTCATTTGCCATCTCGTTTTCCGAAGTTTAGACGCCAGTGGCGTAGCTACTTTCAGCTGCCAAATCAATCTACTTGTTGTTTCAATTAGTATCTGAAACCCGTTCTCTTTCGAAGCTGCTATGACATGCAATGAATTAGACCTTGCGCCGGTTACTATCGTGTGTTCTCTTTAGCGCACTCTACGTTAGCGAAAAGGTTCTTAAGTTCTTATTCTGATGGAAAATCGCTGTATAGGTTTACTCCCCGGCTCTTAGCTTACTCCAACCACAACCGTGGGCGAAATTCCTAATTCAATTTTATCATCTTATAAATCAGTTGTCTACTCTTGATCTTATTCCTGCTGCTCTTCTAAAAGATTGCTGTGATGTTTTAGGTCCAATTATCGAATCCATTGTCAGCCTCTTTTTCGCTGAGGGCTTCTTACCCGCCACCGTCGTACACACCATAGTTAACCATCTTCTTTACAATCCCTCTTTTTATCCTGAGTAAACCGCTCTAGTATCCAGCCTCAGTTTTATCTCTAAGTCCTCGAAAAATGATTGCAAACAGCTTCAGGAATAACATATCTCCTTTTCAATACGCCTATTATAAATATATCCTTTCATCACGTAAACTGCATTTCTGTTGTCGACCTATCAGTTTTAAATGTCATTCCATTGAAGCCGTTCGATTGTCCATAGCTTTCTGCTGCACAGTTTCCTAATGTCATTCATAACTAAAGGTGAGTCGTCTACTTCGATTTCATTATTCTTCGTCCCTTCACTCCTTGCATCTCTGACTTATCGAGAGTCAACCAGATTTCTCCAATTGAAGCGACCATCGATTCTGCAAGCATTTGCGTCAGCGTCTTCGTAGAAGTGACATGATTATTATAGGTCAGGTTTAATACAGATGGAAACATACCTGCTAATGAGTAAAGCTTCTGCTGAAGTGGCAGTTGCAAGCGCTTACCGAGCATTGTCTGTGGAAATTGTCTGCAGCGGATGCTACAGCTGAATCCGATGCTGCTGCTGTTGTTGTTGCTGCTGCTGCTGATGATGATGTTGCCTGAATCTCGCGGTCTTGTTTTTTTGTCCGACGATGCAAGGATGACGGTCGGCATCAGCGTCAACTGGCGCTCTCAGCCTCTGAAGCTGCCTCATCGAGGCATCCGTCGAACATATCAGACGCCTAACACGCATGGATGGGTCGCTCGATGCAGGTGCAGAGCTGTGCATTTCCAAGTGATGCGTTCCACTGGGAGTCGTGACTCTGTGTGGAGCAATGAACGGATCAAGACAACAGATAGAGGCATAGAAATCGAAGAAATCGTTCCATGAGGACTATGTGCCATGACAATGCGAAAGGACATGCGTTACGGATGATGGATTTCAATCTTAAGACAACAATAATATCCGAAACATTGTTTAAAGAATATTGTATAAAAGATAGCTATTACCGACCAGTCATAGCACTTAACGTAGTCCTACTTTCAACTGTACTCGGATGCGGATTGTCATCCCGTCTGGTTCAATGAACGAAGACATATTCAATAAATGAAGAGATTGATATACATATTCGATTAATTTTCCAGCTGACAATCCTCCGTTTGACTATCAGTACAGCATGAACGAATGATAACAAGTTATTACTGAAGTAGAATTTAGCTGTCGGCAGCCATTTGAGGCATCTTTAACCTAATACATCATGATGGCTTAACCAACGCCGCAGCCTAGCGATAGAAGGACTAGTCGTCCTTAGGCAAAGCAGGAATTGAACTCGCTTCCTCGGCTGTGCACCCACGCGTGTTATTCATTACTCTATGAGTCCCAACATTCAATGATGTGTCTTCAACTTTAGCATCGCAAAAGAACGCAATATTGTCACAGAGACGGTGGAAGATGGCTGGAGAGGTTCTAAGCACATCTACCGAATTAAAGCCAAATTTTCTGTTTTTATTTCTCTCCAACTGTTTCGTTCCATTGGAAACTAGTTCAGAGTGCTGCATTCAATGGGATAATACCGACCAAGCAGGTTCCAAAATCAGACGGAGCACACCGTTGTAGCGTAAATGTTCCATGTAAGCAGAATGCATTCCACTGGAATCAGCGGAATGAGGGGCATGCACTCCATCAAACTGCAAGTATAGCTGGTGCTAGACTCTTCTGCACAAATCGCAATCCCCGAAAATCACTCAATCGAGGTCTATTATTAGAGCTCATACTGGGATGGATAGACGTACGTTAAATACCACGAAACTTGGGTTCACTTTGTCTTCCATTTTTTATGGTCAGTTATTGAGTTAAGAGGTTGGAATGCGTCCGTGCATGGTTCCAATGATGCGATCGCGTTGGAACCAATTTATGAAAAATCTGTCGATTTTATCTGTTCTTATTTAAGTGGTAGCTTGGGTTACGGTTAAAAAACCTTCATTCACCGAGTTAATGCACCTATACAGCGCCAGCCGCCGTGTCGAGTATTCTACTCATTAGGCTCTACCAGGTAACGGAAGCGAAAGAGAAGAGTTTTAAAGTGTTGGTGGGAGTGTACCTGGTCTGAAAAACCCAGTGGTATTGATCGAGAGCAATGACGACGAGAAGTGGCAAGAAAACGATGGATATAATGATTACTCTACAAATATGTTCCATTATAGCTTATATATATATATCTCTCTAGAGAGAGAGAGAGAAAGAGAGAGACTTGGACCTGTTTAGCCCTGTAATTGCAGTTAAAAGATTGATAAGAATCCTATTCTACAGTCGATGGATGATCCATTTAGTACATTTGACATAGGGAATGAGATAGACGAGGGAAAGGGAGGTATATGGAGGAAGAACGGAATAGCCCAAATGATGCTTCACGTGACAATGTCTCATGAAGACGTGCATTGAGATTCGATGTCAACTCTTCTTCGCCCATTGGAACCGTACATTGCTCTGTACATATATAGAGGCGAATTGATGGACTGCGTGCGTTCCTATCTACGAAGCGATATCTTTATAGTAGACTGATTCGTACGCTCCTGTGCGTTGGACCCTGCCAGGGTCTGCCAATAATAGCACTTCGCTCATTTCTCATACGTGCCCCTAATAATAGGCGTAGTGCGAGATCGGGTCTGCGTCAACGAAGCGTGACTGCGCCAGTTTCACCGGTGGAACATAACTCTTTTTGTAAGACATGTATGCAGCGAGGCAACGGCGTTGCTAATACCGATTATTATATCAAAAACCAAACCCTCCGAATGAACATTGTCTGTTAATTAATCACTTGTTTCTGCTTGACTGGCGACTTAAATCTTATATGAGTTGATTTGATCTACATTTAATTTTACTGTTGTTATCATTATTGTTATTATCATTATCATAATTATTATTTATTATTATCATTTATTATTATTTTATTATATTATATTTAATTATTTCTTATTACTATCATATTTATTCGTGAACCGACGGACATGGATACAGACTCAGACTATACGTTATTACTATACGTTAGATTCAATCAGTTTCGGGTCTAACTGATATTTTATTATTATTATTATTATTATTACTATTATCAGTGGCGTTTTATGTATGCAATTTCTTTAGTTCTGCATGCTGTGAAAAATCGATCATGAAGGACCTTTGCTTACTGGATAATTAATAAAATTCTGATCTACTCGATCTAACCTTTTGTCGCTTCTATGGCGCTCTAATAATTTCCTAAGAAACGCCGAAGTCAGTGGACTGTATTAGAAATCCATTCCCTTACATGTGCACCGAAAGATATCCGGCATTTTAAGTAATTACGCTGAAATTGCTAGTCTGTTATAGACTGTCAAAGTGTCTCTCTTTGTGGACGTCTCTGTCTGTCTGTCATCGCTTCTGACTTCCACTCTTCCAGTCGGTCGGTCGGTTATCTTGGTCAGTGGCCATTCTGTCTGTCTGTCCATCCGCCTGTTCATCTGTCCGTCTGTCCGTCAGTCCGTCTGTCCGTCTTTGTCCATCTGCCACCTGTCCGTCTATTCATCTGTGCGTCTGTCTGTTTCACGCTGTGCTCGGTTTGCGTAAAACTGAACTTCTGGCGTGATGAAAAGTGGCTCTCCGACAGCTCAGTGCTCTACACTGACAGCCGTGAATTCAGCGCTCAGTGAAAGGACAAAAATTAACTGTCAACTAAATCTCTCCGCGAAATTATAAACCATATGTGTACATAAGAGTCTATTTTCGGGATTCTGCTGTGATTTGCAATGGCGTTTCTGTCCAATTGAGCTCAAGGAAACTCCGTATTATTAAGTCTTCTATACATAATTAGGCCATCCAGGCTTTCGCATTTAAATCCATATTCGTTTCATTTTGGCGTCTTAGTTGGCTGTTAAGACATATGATGCCACAGTTTATTGAGGTGCCTAAAAGGCGCTATATAAAGCGTCTTGATATATATTAATATATATATTCATGTGTATATATGCATATAATAATAGTGTCACGTTGCATCCTTTTGGTGCAATAAAAATTCGATAAGGGGACACAGGCTGTTTCAGTGTAATCGTCAAAAGGTTTGCCCAAGATGGCCTGGAGAGAGAGAGAGACAGAGACAGACAGGCAGACAGACAGACAGACAGACAGAGACAGACGGACAGACAGACAAACAGACAGACAGAGACAGTCAGACAGACAGACAGAGACAGACAGACAAATACACAGACGGGGATTTGAATCATCGTGAAACTGTTGCTAAAACAGTTGCTGAACTGTTTTTGCTTCACTTGGGTAACTGATAGAAGAAGTCGTGTGAGAGGTAGGTTGCAAATAAACATGTACATGTAGTTTCCTTGAAAGGCGCTGTATTAATTTCCCAACGAATACAAGACGACATTTACTGTATATATAGATCGCTCGTTGTTCGTGACGAGGAGGATTAAAAGGAGAATGAAGACGGGGAGGAAGAGGAGGATGAAAAAGAAGAAGATGAAAAGGAGGATGAACGCTTATACCACTCACAATCCTCAGATTACACATTGACCAGTGCTATTCATATGAGAAGTCATCGCTTCAGTTTCCTCTCTTGCTACAAGTGTCAACTACAGTTTATGCAATACTGGCTCAAGTACCCGGCTTCGCCCGGGTGGCCCATTACAATTCTTAAAATGTGTAGAACATTGCCTCCCCATGCTCGCCTATAAGGAGACATTAACAATGTGGGCAAATGACTGACCACTTTAGGCGGGTATTTGCAAATAATTATTGAAAATGCTTTCTTATAGGCGAACATAGGGAAAGAGTATCATTCTGGAATCGCGAACCCGCCTATGTTTTTCTCGACTGCTAAAAACTATTCGTGCAACTTTGGGAACAATTGCTCTAGCTGATCAAAAGTTTTTGCGAAACATATCTACATGCATACTTTGTTCTTTGTATGTAGACCGTATGGATAAGACGTCCTAAACAAAACGTGTTATCCACGTTATTCACCATGGCGAATAACGTGGATAACACGTTTTGCAGGTTAAAAAAACGATGAATAAATGTATTCGTTTATGAACACGATATATTATGTTCCAAAAAACGACAACGCAGGACGTGTTATTGGTGCTCCATACTGCGCTATAAATACGATGACTGTGTGTTTCCATGTCCTATACAGAGTTCAATACCGCCGAATAAACATGTATTATCCATGAACTGTGTGACGAAAAACACCTGCTAACGCATTTTTATACATGTTCTTGACTGTGTTCTAAACACGCCGACTAACTCATGTGTATCCAATGTCCACACAGGGTTAAGCGTTATCCTATCGTCCTTCCGTCCGACCTAAATGCTTTATGGTTTTCCATGGCTTTGAAGCCGAATACAACCATTGAATACGTCGATGCATTTTTCTTAATTTTCCCTTTAATAGTCCTCTGTCTCTTTAGGTAGATCCAAATGTCCTATGTAGCTGGTCCTTTCGCTCTTCTTTGAGCTTTCCGTATCCACCTGTTATCATACAGTCCAAGTATCATATGTCTTGGTCTTCCCTCGTCCACCTTCTCCAACCACTGTGATACAACTATGTCTTGAACCACTTACAAAACATAGAAGCATTACTCCTTAGCAGCAGTTGCATCTCAAAGTGGAGTCTGTTCGAGGTGGAAGGACCAGCAACTGAGAAGGCGAAGTGCTGCATTATTCATCACCAGAAGGAAAATTGGAAGAGTTCGACGGCCAACACGTTCTGGCTTGAGGCTTCGATTGCTATCTTTGCGGAGGTTCGAGTTTCTATCGGGTAAAATATAACATTAGATCTGTGTATAATCCATTTTTATAAAAATACGTGCGCACATTGCGTATTAAAATCATTAGGTCTACCTCTTTTTCAAGACCTCAGTTTTCATTTATGTCTTATTATGTGGTAAAATGACTCTAAGACGATTGAAGAATTGTATCATTGCATGTATTCGAAACTATGTTTCTAAAGATGTGTTATACAAGACAATGTCACATTATTTTAGGCCTATCTATCTATGCACAGGAGTAGCATTATACTGCGCATGTAGCATCGCTGTGTCTGTGAGTATTTGGTTTATGGCATACAACATCTGGATGTGTGTTTTCATGTTCCGACGAATAATACGCTACGTGAAAGCAATATGATGGACGATATATAGTCCGCATGGAGTGTCTAAAGAGTATGGGGACCAAAGTCATTAGCACCGCATGGCATGGAAACGATCGCAACGTCCAGTTTTATGGTAACATGGTGGGGGAGGTCCTGGAGTCTGTGATCATCGAGTTTGGATGTCCGGCAGGATTGCGTGGAAGGAGAGGTCGGGTTTATGGGACTGAAGATGGAAGGAAATCCAGATAGGGACGATGGAGTGGAGTGAAAGAAAGAGAGAGAGAGAAAGAGAGAGAGAGAGAGAGAGAGAGAGAGAAAGAGAGAGAGAGAGAGGCAAACAGAAAGGCAAAGACAAGAAGTAGGGAGATGTAAAAGGAATAAGGGAGACGGGAAGGGAAAAAGAGAGGCATCGAGGTAGACAGACAGACAGACGGACATAGCTATTGAGTTAGAGGGAGGCAGGCATGCAGAGAGGGAGGCAGGCGGCGAGGGTGGCAGGGAGGCAGAAAGGAAGACAAAGAGGAATTTAAGATAGGACAATATTATTTTATGGAGTCCACACTGACCGACCCAAGCGTACGTGCGTCGAGATTTAATGGAGCTTTGTCGAGGGATTTCGCGTCCAGCGGCTCACTTCAAATGCAGATTCGGATATTTATTATAGCGCATTTTTAAGTGACCAAGATCTGATGTCGTTTAACTTAAGGAGGCTGAAGACTATCGGGTGCAATATATTGTAATGTAAATTTAATGCAGAGCAGTCCAACTCTCAATTGTATGCTTGAAAATGTTAATTCCTCTGTTTGTATTTCTAAGTAATTGTAAAATGTAATTATTGTTCCAACTATTAATCAGAAATTTACGATTAATTATTTGATTCTCTCTCTAACCATGTGCTCCTGTGTCTCTGCCTCTCTCTCTTTCTCTCTCAGTCTCTCTCTTAGTCTCTCATTCTCTCTCTATCTCTCTATCTCTTTACCCGTCTGCCTGTCTGTATGTCTGTCTGTCTCGTGCTCTGTTTCTATGTCTTGGCGTCTGTCTCTGTCTGTCTGTCTATCTGTTTGTTTGCGTCTCTCTCCCCTCACGGAGCGTGAGTGTGATCGGTGCATCCAATCAGAGGCAGAGATTGATGTGGTGTCTTTTCTCAGTTTCCTGATGTGATCCGTGTAGGTCTAGAAACTGTGGAAAATCTTTCGAAGACACCACAAGTCAATAAGATATGTGGCTAATAATTCAAGATATCGGTTGTTATTCGGGTAACCCAATCATTGAGGGACACTGGGAATATGACGCAGTCCGTAAAGCCTCGATTTGGTCTTGCTCGGTTGAATGATTTTTATTTCCGGACTAAGTTCAAAGCCTCAACTTTGCAGATGGCATTGGAGAGACATTCTGCAGCTGTTTGCGCATCAATTAGCCCCAGATGACTCCACGCTCTAACGAAATCCAGTATGTTGATTTTTGGGAGCACCCCTGGTCGGTACTTGGAAACCACAGGCAGTTGATGCCAATGACAGATCTAGAGACAAAGAGAGGCTGCTTTCAGCAGATGTTACCGTTGATGGGTTCTGAAAAGACGCTCTAAAATGCCCTAGATACTTAGCTGTGTGCTAAATTCTGCGATTGCTTTCGTCAGGTTTATTAGCGCGGAAGAATCTAAGCGTTTCTCCCCCGTCGAAGAGTCTCTGAGCGATAATCGAGGTTATTTGGAGAATTGAAACGATAAATCAAAATCGTAGACAGTTTCCAGAACACGGACGAACACAGACACACAGGAATAGACAAAGAAACATACAAGCAGACACGCAGGCGCTTCCACAAACACCAAGGCCCTCCGAAATGTCAATACTCTAAGACGGACAGACACAGACAAAAACACCAACCCACAAGCACTCATGGAGAGACAACATAAACGACACAAGCAAATATGCAGACACGTAATCGGACGGACAGGACCAATCAGTCGCTAATCCGCTCTCCTCAGATGACGACAGACTTCCAGAATTCTTGCACCGAACTCTAGCCATCTCCATAACGATCTGCAAACAATCCCTTTGACTCATATTTCGGCGAAGCTGTTCATCCCATAACAAAAATGTCATAAAGATGATGGAGTGAACGAGCTAGCAGATAAATTATAAACGACTTCGGATGGCGCTACAGAAGCAAGTTCCTTTGACGAAAAAGAAAATAGACCAAAATGCATGTGGTGGAAATTCTCGCATGAATGACCCTGCCTATCAATGTGCCTAAAATTTGCATGGATACGTTCCTAGGTCTATCGATGCACTAACAGCGCGATTAGAAAGAGGATTTAAATTGTCAGATTTGAACTGGGGATTCAGAACTTCTTAGAAATTCAGATACGCAGATCAGAATTTATTACGTACCTAACGTCAGTGTGCGTGCTAAATGGAAGTGGGTGCAGGTATGCTCATACCTTAGCTGAGGCAAAAAATGGAACAATAAAGATTACTTATTAGAATATTCTTGGCCTTCATTTTCAGAAAATTTGTAGCTCAAGCAAGCATTAGGATTTTCAAACACTGGAGTGGTTTCAATGAAGCTGAGAAAAACAAACAATACGTCTCATTTACTATAATAAATGAGACACATTGAATCAATGAAAGTTTTATGGGATTGACTAAACCCCTAGCACAGGAGTGTTTGTCGTTAGGCGCACGCCGCGTACCAGACCCCAAAAACTCGGAGAAGCCCAAACGAATATAGCCAAAAGGCAGTAACACAAGATCACCTTTTTAATTTTGAACAATCTAAAATGTAATATTTTCTCTATGGTTCATAACTAAGCATACTCGTAAGCTTATTGTAATTTATGATTACTTTGTTCAGTTTTGCAGCAACTGGGCAAATAATTCGTTTTTGTGTAAGATAGCATAAAACTTGATGGGAATAAGTCGCAACGGTAATAAGTCTGCTGGAGTTTCGGCCTAACCTGTAGAAACGTGATGAAAGGTTTAGTCTGATGATTCTGTCCTTTTTAGTGCTAAAACTTTTGTTTGGGTTGCTTAATTACTAGGAAATAATTGTAATTGAAACCGTTATGACATTAAATATTGATTAAAATCTGCTTCTATGATACGTTGCTATGATTCTGGAGCGGCAAAACGACAAACGTGAGCGCCTGCGATGATTGAGCTAAGTAGGCACAAAAACTCGCTTCAGCGATTTTTAATTCGTAGACATAATCGCTGACAGAAATGTAGTTAGTCTTATAGCTAATACCGATGCAGAAGATAACAGCTGCCATTCTCAACATGGATTCAATTTCACAGAATTAATTTTTCAAGTATTTTCTAATCATAGACCAATACGCTAATGATAATATGGCAGTGTTGTATTGCATGCAGCAAAACGTGCACTGTGCGCTTTAAAAATATTTTTGCTTTTTACTAAAGCAAAGTAACTTCAAATTCCTTTTAAAACGCTTTTATAACTAATTATAATCACGGTGCCAATAACGCTCACACAAAAAACAGCATCCAGTTCAACTCAGTGGGTTTTTTGCACACGATGGGGTAAACACATTCAGAGTCTCAGACTCAGTCTATGAGCTCAGAGGGACCAATACATTTTGCGGCTATAGGGCCCACGTTTTCTGTAAAGTGGCCCGTAGAAACATTTGGAAATAACCTGGAGAGTTGAAAATGTTTGGCAAGGTTGATACTGTGGCGGATTTCGCCGGTGTACCCTGTGGGAGTATTTTGTACTCACTGTGGGAGCAATTTGTGCTACCGGTGGGAGCAATTTGTGCTCCTATGGGAGTGTTGATGCTGCTTAATCGGATAAATAAGGTTGGCTGCTGCCTTTACTTCGCATTAAAAGATATTTGTCGAACAACGATTGATTCCGTCTCTAGCCTAGTGACTTTCGAATTAGTAGCAGCCGTGAAATCCTGCGCCAGACCGGGCAGGTCTTACTCAGCGGACAGTCAAGAAGTAGGGAGAACATCGGACTCGGCCTTCCGGGGTACCAGGAGAAGACGGGAAGGAACTCCAGGTTTTCCCTCGGCGTTCGCCCCAACTGCTGCTGATACGTGAACGCCCGATGCCGGACCAAAGAGGGGTTCGCCACAATACCCACCGACTCCTACAACTCAAACGCTAAACAGACAACTCCTAAATATGCAGAGAAATTCATATGAAAAGTAGGCCTAATCAACGAACACGGAGAAAATCTTGGTGAAAATGTGCTCGCAAAATTCATGAAGAGATATTCATTTTCTAGAGACTTTGTTTTGCTACGAAGATTTTTGCAAACTGCTCCAACAAATGCCAATAATATTTTCGTGAAAACATCCTGAAATGCGGCGAAATTCTCCGTAAGGTGTTTCTAGGAAATGCATTTATCTGCAGTGGCACAATGCGCCATTCGAGAGTCGACGTTTGACACGCGTTTCTTCTCATACGTTAATTGATGGTCTGACTAAATGCAGGACGAACTTTTTAAGACCAATGACCGATGACCGACGAATGCTCGAAGTCAGATTCAAAAGGTTGGCCTGACATTCATGAATGCATCAGTTGGACAGCAGCTTAAAATACAAATAGCACAGTAAGACTTGTTCATAAAATGTCACCGCGTCTCCTATTTTGAAAACCAAACGCGTTACAAAATTTGTCGATTCACGTGACAATGTCCTTGGATCATTTAGCGACGCTTTTGTATGCGCGACAATACAATACGATGTACGTCATCTTTGGTGACCTTAGTCTCGAGTGACGTCTTCATTGAGATAACTTCGTTTTTACGAACACGCTGTATATATGCACTACATTCACACACATCTATGTGCACTTGTGTGTATGCACAGTTGCACACATATATTTATATTTATCTACGTATATACACATAACATTTCCTACAAATATCTTCACGCATGAAATCACTTCATGCATTAAGATTTATAGCGAAGAAACAGGGTATAATATTTTATATAATATCATTTTGTAAATTTAGGCATATTAAAGCTATGAATTTCATATAATCATCATTATATATATAAGTTTAGACACACTATATGTACAGAAATTCATATGTATTCTGACGATGAAATGCGTATATATATATAAACGTGTGTAAGTTGAAGTTGTTTCATTCTATTTGAAGCATTCAAATCATGGTATTCATTGTACCGAGTATTGCCTTATATCACGCACTTATCTTGCCATTTCGTGGCTTCGTAAGTGGCAAGGCGGGACGGACGAGAAGGAGGCTAGCGGATGCGGCGTCAGAATCGGCTGCAGCAGCAGCTTCATCCGTCCTGCATCCGCAGCTGATCTAAAAGAGATGCGGTCCATCGCATGGGATGAGGGGCGTGCATTATTTAAGGAAGCAACGACGGTTTAGCGTCGAATGCAGATGTCCCTCTTTGAAGACTGGGATTGAAGGACAGAGGATTGGGTGGACTGAAGGATTAGTTGAGGGAGGGATTGAGGGAGGTGGGAGGGATTGAGGGACGAAGGAATTGGAGATGGGTGGACTGAGGTATACATGGATTGATGGATTGAGGGACGGATGGATTGAGGGACGGATGGATCGAGGGATGGGTGAACTGAGAGATGAATTGAGAGAGGGATGGATTGAAGAAGGAAGGGATGGATTGAGGGACGGAGGACTTGAGGGTTGGATTGAGAGACGGAAGGAGAGACGGACGCAAGAAGGTATTGAGCGAAGGAGGGATTGTTGGGAGCGACTAACAGGACATATGAGATTAGGTCACAAATTGCGGCATATTTGTAGGTGAAGGTAGAAGAGTAGAGGGCGATAAGAACGATATGGAGGAGTGGAAGAGAAGACAATGGTAAGGAAAGATGAAAGAAAAAGCGAAGGAGAAAGAAGAGGTGGAAGAAGAGGAGGAGGAGAGGAGGAGGCAGAGAAGGGATGATGAAAGGAAGTGGAGGATTAGGAGTAGGAGGAGAAAGAAGAAACGGAGTGAAGGCGAAAGAGGAAGAAGAGGAGTCGACATAGACAGGATGATCTAACGAAGAGGAGAAGGATGAAGACGAGGAGGAGAGGTTTGGCTGACAAATGCAGCACCGCGTCGCTACTTACCGCATGTCACTTGATATTCATTGAATTTAAATGACAACTTGTTCTCTGATAGAAAGATCGAGGAAAACACTTCACAACAAACTGTCATGTATAAGGCCTTTTTCAAAGTCGACTTACATAAATAAATACATAGGCTACACACACGCAGAAGACATTGGGACGCACGAATACACACATCCACAGTTTACACACGTGTGCTGTGTCTATATATTCAATAATGCAATTATTTGCAAATAATGTTCTGCAAATATTGGACTTATATCCAACATAATATTTTTATTCAATATTTGTACTGTACACATGAGAAGATTTTATGCATAATCTTACATAAGAAAATCTAGGATAGTAAGTACATTCTTTATTATTCCAGCTGCTATCCGCATTCAGATATAGGCCTACAGACATCATATACATAAAAGGATCAAAGGTCAACATGCATAATGTATTCTAATTATAATAGTGTTATTCATGTTATGGTTGGCTATCTGTAAAAAATGGTCAAGACCGATAGGAATACATGTAGACGAAACAGAGAACATGGACCTGGTTTCTCAGTATCTCCGAAAACAGACAGGTGTTACTCTAAGGCATGGTTTGTCCAAGGGGGAACTCTGACTGGAGAGGCTTCGCTAATGGGTCAGTATGTTCATTACCGCCTGGGGCATCCCATTCTTCATCTGGCTGGCAAAGCCCCACCATGCCGAAGCAGCATACAGCGGGGGGCCACAGTGGCCGCCCTCGCCACATTATGAGGCCCCTGCAGGGCTGTGCAGATAGACCATGCATGGGCAGTAAGTACAGGCAGGGCATAATATATAGATTTTGTAGCCATTGAGAATAGTTGCATACATAGGTATGTGTGTGTCAGAGGTGTAACAAGCGGGGGGCAGGAGGGGCACCTGCCCCCCCCCAGTTTCAAAACTGGGGGCAAAGTCCCCCAGTTTTAGTGCTCAGTACCCCATCTGCCCCCAAATCGGTTCTTTTTTATGTTTCTCCAATGGCTTTTTAAGATGACTTTTGTTAATTTGTGCCCCCCCCTTCATTTTTCTAATTTCTGGGGGCAAATTCAAAAAATGGGGGGGGGAAATTTTTACAAATAAATTATGCCCCCCACTTTCAAAACCTTGTTACACCTCTGGTGTGTGTATATATAGTTATATGCATATGTATATATATACCATGAAATATAGCCTTGAATAATATACCATAATATACTTATATATCTTCATATACACATATTATGTGCATATGAAGATTAATTCATAAATGTCATGCCTCAAACTTGCATCGCGCGTCTTCTATGTATTTGTGTCTCGTGCCTGAAGAATAGCGCAATATAAGCAGGTACTACATAGCAATAAGCGCGGCGACTCAGAGGTTAAAAGTCAGCGCCTTAGCAACGCGGCATAATGGAGTAGAAGATGCGATGTGGATACAATATTTGTAAAGGCTCTCTCTGTTCGCTGAGGCTTCCACTCGAGACTTCTTACAAGGCATTTATAAAAATTATATTAATGAATAAATGAATAAATATACGGGCATTTATGATATGTAAATATTCCTATGTGACTGTATGAAAATAAGAATATGCATAAATAGAAGCCCAATCATTGTTTTTTGTATTCATCTTCATTAATTTTTTGTTGATCCCAGTAAATGAAATATTGATCCCCAGTCATACTGCATATTTCAGGATGATCTTAAACTAATTGAATTTCTAACAGTCCGTCAATATGGAAATATACGGTGTCAAAAGCCTTCAACAGGTGAATAAATCTATGGAGACAATTCATTGTTACCTAAAAATTCAGTAACTTTACACTGCATGTAAATTGTACAATAATTCAATACACGTCAAAGACATGTCGACCTTTAATAGGGTTTACCAGTTAATTGAGCCATTATTATTTGTTGAGTGACAGCAGATTCATCTTAGATACGTTGTCCATCAGCTTATCAGTTATCACGCATAATTTTCTAAAATACCTGAAAAATACTGACGAATCTAAATGGTTTTGGACAGGGCCGTTTCAAGGTCGTTCTAGGCCCTGTAGTCACTATTTTATATACCTCACTACTGCTTTCATTAAACTGCAAAACATTAAACGTGTAAACCTAAACACACAAGCGCCCTTTTTTCAAGTCACGAATGGTTTTTATGCAGAATGAAATTTTGTGCTTGATTAGTGTAGAACTTTGCGAGAAGAACGTTTTATTACATTGACTACATACATTGGCCCAATGTTTTTTCACAATGTTTAAAAAGTTATTCACTTTCAACTTTGAATTTAATAAGTTTGCAATTTCTTCTTCGTTACAGTTTAATGATTAAACCTTTTTCAATTACTCAATATCCCTTTTTTCATATTTTTGTATTTAAAAAAAATGTTTAAACAATTTCGTAGACCCTGATAACTTCGTAGGCCCTTGGCACTCTGCCTACTGTGCCTAATGGATAAGATGGCCCTGGTTTTGGAGTTATGTATGCTTTGCATTTCTATTTTCTCCCGGCAGTTTAAACAGCATTCACTTCTGTACGTATACGCTACGGTGTCTGTACAGAATATACACACAGACGATTGCCCCCAGACGGATGACGTGTGATGTTGAGTTGTTGGTGGATCTGGTTTTCAAGAGAGTCGGGTTCAATCAGTCGTAATGGCCGATGTAAAGAAGGGTTGGCCTTGCCTTCCCTACATCAAGTGGCATTGGTGTCCAGGTTTTGGTGTCTGACCTGACGGCCGCCATAATATTCCCTCCAAACAGAAAGGATCACAGCCAATTCTAAAGGTTTTGAATGCGTATTTGCATAATATATGCATACATAATATATGCATAACTCATATATATATATATATATATATATATATTGTGGCATATGGATGGATTATCACAAGAGTAGTGCACAGGCAACGTGCTTCCATTTCTTGTATTCTGATTTTGAGAGGTCTTGCAACGGTCAGTAAAAAATACATAGTCCTACATACACATACGTGCATTCATACATTAGAAACATATGTACATGTGCGTACATAGATGACTATATATAACTTTATTACGCATTTTTAACATATTGAGTTATGCATACATAAGTTATAGTCATCGCGAAAGATGGGCTTGGAGTGGAATGATAAAGCCAACGATTAGCGTAATAGAGCAATATGTCCACCTAACCCAAGGGTCACAACGCTTGTTACTACCTTATCTGTCATTCCATAGATGCACGTCTCTAATCTCACACGTGCCTCCTATGTTTAGGGTCATTCGTCGTTTTGTTTCCACGACCTTCATTAGTAGTTTCAATTTAATGGCACTGTGTGGTAACAAAGAGCATTATCACCACCCTCCTCTTTATCCAGGCTTGGCGCAACCTTCAGTACAACCTTCACTACTCTAGTTCATGCTTTTATATATGTTCTCGTGTTGATTGCTGTAATTCCCTTCTCATTGGTCTTCCTATGGTTCGTCTCTCTCCTCTTCAATCGCTTCTCAACACAGCTTCTAGACTGCTGGTCTGCTTTCCTCGATACTCTTGCATATCTACCTTTATGTTTCATATACTTTACAGGCTTCCTCTCCATGCTCGCGTACAATTTAAACTCCTCATTCTAATCTTAAAGGCTCCGCGGGTTTTGCCCTAATATAACTAGTTGACGTATTATATCGGCCTCATTCAGCTTCCACACACCACCCACTCCACTCCTCCAATAGATCTTACCTTCTGGTTTCCCCTTTCTAGAAATTCTATGGCTCAGTCTCGATCCTTTGCTTTGATTGGTCCCTGTTTTTGGAGATCACTTCCTCTTTCTATCTGCTCTACAATTCTATCTGGAAGACTATAATCCTCTTTTGTTTTGCTCGACACCTGCTTCTTTTCGCAGGGCTCCTCGCATTGAAAGTGGCAGCGCTTCTGGACGGTTAACCTTAGTGAAAGCGCTTTGCAAATGCTTCAAGACAATACAACACGATTTCCATTTAGACTTATTTCAGTTAGCTGAGTCTGTGTGTGTTGATTTTTTAACGATACCGTTACATATCGAAGATGATTTGGTGTCGCCCTCCTCCTCTCTCCAGGCTTGGGACTGGCACTGTCAAAGTTCAAGCAGTGGCGAAGTGTATAGTTAGCTGAGTCTCTGGCTAGTACGGTCCTTATACGCGGACCATAAGTTCATAACATGGAAGTGACTTGACACACTTTCAAACGGACAGCAGTTACCGAACCTTTAAGCATTTGAAGCAAAAAATGTTAACTTCTATAAAAATTTATTTTATGTAAGAAACGCGGTCTTTTCAAGGCCACCTGATGAATAAATTGTTCACTTACGGCACCTAGCGAATCATATTGACACTGGACAGCGCAATAAAAAAAGACCATTGCACTCGTCAGATGGGTATGAAGTGCTAACGATACAATTTTCAACATAAAAAGTCCAAGAAGGACGTCTGAGAAGCGGGGTTATATAAGTGGCAATGCAAACGCAAAACTAATAGGATTTCACGTCTACATCTAAATTTGGTGCAGTAACTTCTTTGCAGCCTAAGTCTTCAGTCAGATAGCCTGTACATTGGCCACACACTAAGCATGCACTTTTGTTATGCCTCTCTTACAAACTCTCCCCTCTCTCACTTACTCACTCTCCTATCCGCATCCTCTGACCGTCTGACTGTCTCTCTGTCTGTCTCTCTGTCTGTCTTTCTCTCTATGTATGTCTCTCTCTCTGTCTGTCTCTCTCTCTCGCTGTCCCTCTCTCTATATATATTGGGATACGGAGGGTAATGCCACTGCGTTGAAACGCGAAAAAGAGGAGGGATGGTATTAATTTTTTCGGACGCCTTTTATGGTCCACTCCATAGGAACAGGTGCGTTTTAGACGGAGTAAATGCACTGTTTTAGATGCAGCTGCTACTGATCTTGCTGCTTATGATGACGATAATGATGATGATGACGAAGACGACGACTATGGCGATGGCGATGACGATGGCGATGATGATGATGATGATGATGATGATGATGATGATGATGATGATGATGATGATGATGATGATGATGGTGATAATGATGATAATGAAGATGGTGATGATGATAACGATGATGATGATGGCGATGACGATATCGTCTGCCAATTTCCAGCGCTGTTTGCGGAAACAATTAAACGACAAAGAGATTTATAATTACTCTTCTAATAATCTCAGTCGATCGAGTTCAGCTCCTCTCTCCCCCCTCTCTCTCTCTCTCTCTTTCTCTCTTTCTCTCTCTGTCTCTCTCTCTCTCTCTCGTATCACAAAGGAATGCAAAGAGGGATGCACAGACACGGCGACGGACAATGGACAGGGACAGACAGAAATGCAGAGGGACATGTCAACAAGCCGTCACCGTCTATTAAGCGATTGCGTAATCGCCGGGTAAACATCCGATATCCCCTGACGGAATCGATTACATTCATCCAATCGACTACTTTCTCTCTAACATTCAGATCGATTATTTGCCAAGTAATTCGATTATCGCCGGTTCATTCACGAGTCTGTGATTCGATGAGTGTGAAAGGGATGGGCTCATCCGGTTTCTGGAGCTGAAAGACGAAGCTTTCCGGAGCGAGGTCTTTTCCTCGAGGGAACCAAGTCCTCCTCTCCATCCGAACCTTGTCAGCCAAATTGCGTCCAATCTGCGTACTTCTATTCGTCCCACCCTATACTACATATCGCAATGGTTCCAGTGGCTCTCATATTCATTCTTGGATGAATAAGAGAAAGTTGGGATATTTCTGGTACTTCTGTCTTCATGTGAACATTAAATTAGAAATATATCGTTAAATATTATTTCAGTATGTGTTAGTACCGGTGGAAGTTGCGGGGTGACCTTCAGGCGGAACCGTTTTTTCTTTGGGGTCTGTCCTTTTAATTTAGCTATATGTGATTCTTAGGGAATGCTGTAAATGGCTGGATGTTCTGAAGTACAATAAAAAAAATGATATCTCATTGATGAATACATCCTAGATTTCTGTCCCGGAAACGAATTAGATGTGAGATTATTTTCGTGGCATTTAGATACCTTTGACGTCAGATGACATGGAAATAGACTCATGTGTTGCAGGTCAAGTCTTCAATATTGCAATTGTAATTAGATGAATAAATGAGGTCGTCCTGCTGTTGCGGGGTGATAATGATGATAATGAAGATGGTGATGATGATAACGATGATGATGATGGCGATGACGATATCGTCTGCCAATTTCTAGCGCTGTTTGCGGAAACAATTAAACGACAAAGAGATTTATAATTACTCTTCTAATAATCTCAGTCGATCGAGCTGTCGACTCCATTGGCCAGTCACGTTCATTTTTATGCATATGACTCGAATTTGATTGTCGCTGATGCAAGTAAGTAACTATGTTTCAGATGCTAAGAATGCAGTTTCATGTTCAGTTCGTGTTTCTGCTAGAGGTTGTTTCCGGTTTTTGATTGTATTGTAGCCAAATTGGACAAACGGTTTTCTGACAATTCGCTTAATTTTGTGACTGGTATACAACAAAGGAACATTATAAACTGTAATTGAATTATTATGAAAAATTAGTGCTACTGCAAATAAGTGTCGCGGTAATGTCAAGACCTTAACACTGAAACTACAAAATTCCACTTGTCACGAACTATAACCTGCTCAACTTAGTTTCACATGCAGGTATACCTCGGATCCCGACCTAAACAGGCTTCAACGCGTCCAAACTTCTAGGCTTATTGCGTGCATGTGTTTTCACGCATAAACGCCGTCATTTAACTCGATCAGCTGCATTAGATTCCTGCAGACTTTAAAAATGAGCTTTTGTGTATTCTATGTGTTTGTAGTGAACTAATTCATCCGGTTGACCACCTTCTGGTCGCTCTTCCCTGTGGGTCTTCTGTTGGAAAACTATTGAACGGCGATTGCTCTCTGATCTTCGTGCGCAATCTTTGGTCAAACATCCACACTTAACGCAACAGCGCTCGTGCGTGGGCGACGTCCCGGTTAGCTTTCACGCATCGCTAAAATATTTTCGACATAGGGACATCGACCTACTCATAAAACGTATTCTACTCGATGCGCTCTACTCGTTGCCTTGTGGGAAGAACGGCGGTTGTTTTGCAGCCAACCAATGAGAAATTGGTGTGTAATTCTGGGTCGCAGCCAACCGAGGGAGCCAGCGCCCCTAGCGGCCGAACTTCGAAATCTAGAGTGAGTTAGAGTGGGGATCGTTCGGCTGCCTGCGGTCATTCCCTGCTGAGGGCTTCCTTTGGTCTGTGGTCATTTCCAGTCAATCAGTGGACAAGGGTCTCCAGGTGGTTCCGTTGTCTCCATAACGGAGATGCGTTTACGTAGCTTATCGAATTCTCGCTTCCTTTGATAGAAGTGAACTTGAAAACAAAAGCCTCACTTTAGGTGATTAACGACATTGTTTAATCATCGGTCGAAAGAATTCTACTGCGTGCGTCTCAAACCCTCACTGTCTTTATCTCTCTCTCTCTCTCTGTCTCTCGCTCGCTGTCTCGCTGTGTCTCTCTCCCGTATCCGTCTGTTTGTATCTCTCTCTTTGCCTCTCGCGCACTCACTCTCTGCGCAATTAACGCATATTTTGAAGAGCTGGAACTTACGATCGTCGACGCAATGCAGAGCGTATACTCTTTGGCTGATGAGAGGAGAGTGTGAGCGTCGTTTCGTGTGAACTAAGGACTTATCTGGAAAAGGTTTCGTTGGCGTCATCAAGTGATGCTTGTCGCTGAAGCTGATCCCAAAGGCGCAAAGATTTCAAGGTTGGTAGCTTTTCTTACATAAATACTCATCCGTTCCTTTAGACAGGCTGAAATAGAGAAGCTATGACTTGACTAAGAAATTAGGTTTATCCGCCTCAAACTACCTAACTCTAAGTAGTTGAACAGATGGGTGCTTGATTTTCTTATATAAATACTTATCCATTCCATTTGGTTTAGACTTGAATAGAGAAGCTTAACTAAGAAATTCGGTCCATGCGCCTCAAGCTGCTTAACTCTAGATAGCCAAGCAGAAGGGTGCTTGGTCGAAGGGCGTCAAGGACCTAAATTGAAATAATAAGCTTAAAGGAGCAGCGTATAAGATAGGAATTACAAAAGTAACGTCTAAATTAGATAGACATGTGGGCCTAATATTAGGGCTGAAAAGTTCGATCAGTCAAATTAGGATACAGCGTATTTGCATTGATAAATCCAGTCTTTCTTTCTCCTGTTGAACATCAATATGCGTTCAGTATGCATCAGTTGTCGCACATACCCAAAATAGTCCAATATGCCTGACTTGCTAACGATGATGTGTGCACGCGACAGACACTATGCGGTATTCCGAGTTGTGTTGATTATTATCTGGCGAGAAAGGCTGTCTTTGTGGCCCAAGCTGTAGTCGGTCGTTGATGTAATATCACCAATTGTGCTCTATCGGAAACACACCTGCGGTGATTGTGTTGTTTCGCAAGATAATTTGTCTATTGTGACCACGGAATCCATTCTTGCTAGAACTGCCCTGATGGATGTTGTACAAGACATAATGTACTGTTAATCTGGATTATTTGTACGTGCTGTGCGTTTGCAAGCATTGTCATTAAAGAATATACTTACTTACTTACTTCTGTTGATATGAACCGAGCAAGTTCCGCCATAATTATAGGCGCATACTAATAGCGTTTCTAGGTTCAGTTCACGATTACTCAAATAAATTGTGACCTGAAACTGCAACAATGTTGCACTATTAGATAAAACACCTATTTGAAGTACTGTTGAAGAGTATAAGGGCACAAGTCATCTTCCAAAGTGATAGACTAATTGTTGTAAGGAATCGATAAACTTAAGTGCGAAGTAGTTATAATGGTGCTATAGCAAATTTCATATGCATCCATACACACATGTATTGTATATGAAGCCTCGTTTCTTGAAAACGTTACTGAAGCCTTAGTTGGAACCAGTCATTCAGCCAATCTTCTGCAATTAACTACGATCAAACTTACTACTCGCGAATTCCTTAGCATTAAGGCGGTGAGTTTGGGTCAATATTTACCCTTACGGTTCCAAATAAAACCAAAATTATATCAGTCTCCAATTTAGGAAAGCGAGCTTGAGGTCATTATCCCCAGGTCAAGCGATTCAGCGTAATAAGGAAATTCGACATATGGTTGCTTGGTGTTCTTCTTGGCGCGATGAGTCGTATGGAAGGCCTAACGCTGCAACAAAGCAATGATTTTATATGACCGGGATGAATGAGGACAACCCCAAAGAAAGTCCAAAGAAAGTCACAGAGAACCCAAATATGCCTGCTATTACAGGGAATCTAATAAGACAGACAATAGGGGTAGATGTACAGAGAGACAGGCAGAAAGAGAGACAGAGAGAGACAGAGAGACAGTGAAGACTGGCAGAAAGAGACAGAGTGAGTGAGTGATAGAGAGAGAGAGAGAGAGAGAGAGAGAGAGAGAGAGAGAGAGAGAGAGAGAGAGAGAGAGAGAGAGAGAGGCATGCAGAGGTACGGGTCAGACGATGGATTGGGTTTTCCTTAGCATTATGACAGATGTAAATTCTCGGGTCTACATTAGTCACGCGTGCAATGGCAGTGGACTGCGGTCGGGCTTTGAGTGCCAACGGCGGCGGGGATGGAGGAGGTCAGAGCCCGCAGGCGATGTAGTACATTCTCGACCATCGTCCTCCCCACTATGTGTTCCCCATCGGTTGGGTTTAATACGCCAAGGGACAGGTGTTCGTCGCTGTTGGCGGCGGACGATAATTGCAAATGTATTTAAGTAGACTCGTGCGGAGTAGAGTTCACCACAGCATCGAGACACCGCGAGCTGAACTGCGGAAACGGCTTTCTCAGACCACACAGGTAAACAAAGCCTTCAACTCATATACACAGTGTTCAGAAAAACGTTGAATAACCTGAGCACAACATATAAGAAATTCGCATTGAAGTGAAAAGGACATTTGCTTGTTTATGATAATAATTTGTGCATGTTTTTAATGCAACACTATATTTATTGATTTATAACTAATTTACTTACGGTTCTTTTAAACTACGGTAGTCTGGGTTATTTATTTTCACTAATTCTTATCCACTAAAGACTATTATGGCCTCTTATGAAGAAGGTAATCTTATTCTTAAAATTTTATACCAAAGTAAGGTTATTGTCCAAAAGTTCTTTTAGGGAATATCCCTATGCACATTAGGCCTGCAGAAGTTTACACTAAATTCACAATTTATAAAAAAATTGTCATTGTAATTTATTCTTCGGTTCCATGTTTCTGGACCCCAATTTTCGGTGCCTTATTTTCTGGATGTCAAGGTCTGTGGAGTGTGGAAATATGCTGGAAAGTAAAATGTAAAGAGGGTGGTTCAATTGACCGAGAGAATAGCGAAGCCGGTCATCTGAACGATTTTGTGGCGTGCAAGTTGCGATTGACAGCCAAAATAGTCAACTCCTTATAGATCGTTGCTTAAGCCTACGCTTAGACATTTACACAGGCAAAAATGCATTACCTTACCATGTCCTATATTACATTGCATGCCATTATTTTATTTCGCAGAACCAAACTTCACACACCTTTATCATCAGTTTCGTTAATTAATGTCGTCGTCATCATAATCAACTTTGTCGTCTTGGAGTTCAGCAAGCACATTCCATTTGACCAGCAGCAGCAGAGGACGCTAGGGTCGCCTATATCAGAAGTCATCGCAATGTGCAACGGTTGGTCATGTGTCTTCAATTTATGACCATGTCTGTCAACTGCGTTCCTTAAGGGGTTCTTTAGGACCGGTCTGTCTTCTGTTGGCAACCCCACCATTAACATCTGCTTCTTATTTGCGAGGAGGTCACGCGTTCGCATTACTGGAGGACTCACCGGCAGAATTCTTCCCTTGGGAGGAATAAGGGATGATCTCAACCCTATCATTATATTCGCAGATTGGGTTTCCTTTCCCGACCTCATCCACCCCGTGGCCCTCTTCGTTACAATCCGGAAAGATTAATGTATGCCCTCAGAGCAGACCCTGATATGGATAGAACCAACGGCAGACATAAGCTGCCTGCTTTCAGACGATTTTATTGTCACCACTCAGTTCGTCTGATTACTTCAAGAGGCCACAGTCAGTTGGCGCACGAGCGAGGGCATGAGAACAGGCTAAAAATCTTTTATGAAGCACAGTGTTTAAAATGACGTAATGATACGCACTTCACGGTAATTGGTGGCATATAAATAACATATCTATTTGGTCTATGTTTTTTGTATGACATCTATTTGTGTTTATATATATATATATTTGTGTTTATATATATATATATATTATACATAATAAATATATATATATATATTGGCATAGCTATACAATCATACACATTATGTGGTTATACACACATTTAACTTTATT
>OY365806.1:46706319-46816319 GCA_959347315.1 Bimastos eiseni
CATGGGTATGACATGATACGTGACTTCACTTTCTTAGCCACGCATATGAGGGCGAGTTGAAAGTCATCCCCTCGCCACCTTATCTTCCAACTGACAGTGCAATTCAGCGTACTATTTACAGCCAAGAGACGCAGATGCAGGAGAAAGCTAGAACCAAATCTCTGCCCTGTCGGAGATTTGAGTTCCCATCGAATGACGGTTCAGCACGCCATAGCCACTACACATAGCCACTGCACATAGCCACTACACATAGCCACTGCACATAGCCACTGCACATAGCCACTGCACATAGCCACTGCACATAGCCACTGCACATAGCCACTGCACATAGCCACTGCACATAGCCACTGCACATAGCCACTGCACAAGCCACTACACATAGCCACTGCACATAGCCACTACACATAGCCACTACACATAGCCACTGCACATAACCACTGCACATAGCCACTACACATAGCCACTGCACATAGCCACTACACATAGCCACTACACATAGCCACTGCACATAGCCACTACACATAGCCACTGCACATAGCCACTGCACATAGCCACTGCACATAGCCACTGCACATAGCCACTGCACATAGCCACTGCACATAGCCACTGCACATAGCCACTGCACATAGCCACTGCACAAGCCACTACACATAGCCACTGCACATAGCCACTACACATAGCCACTACACATAGCCACTGCACATAACCACTGCACATAGCCACTACACATAGCCACTGCACATAGCCACTACACATAGCCACTACACATAGCCACTACACATAGCCACTACACATAGCCACTACACATAGCCACTACACATAGCCACTACACATAGCCACTACACATAGCCACTACACATAGCCACTACACATAGCCACTACACATAGCCACTGCACAACCGAGCACCTCATTTAGGAGACTTCAACGCTGACCTGTAGAAACAAACGGGCATAGGGATACACCAGACTTCTGTGGCTCATCATCGTCAACAATTGATAACTAGTTAAATAGCCTGCCATTCTTCAACACTCATAGGCAATATCTGTACAATGATATGGTCTAAAGCATTAGATCTCTAATTCTGGCCACTGATACTTATGGACACATATTCATCATTGCTTGGTTCTAGTTTAAAAAACCCAGTAGAAATGTCTATATATTTATAGAAAGGATATAAGCATTTCCTTGAAACCATCGCCTATAGCGATTGGTCCCAGGTCTCGGAATTACTGTGCTATATAATCATGATGTAAACAAGGCCAACGATTTATTCTCACTTAAATATATCATAGCCATGCATACCAATGACTAACCTTTCCAACTTATCACGGTTAATTACGGGAGTGCAATATTCACCTTCAAGGAGGCACTGAATGATAAAAGGTTTATACAATATAACAGTCATGACGTTTCTTTTCAGCCGGGGTTGAGTCGGGAGCGCTCCTGAGTAGTAACCTTGAAGGGGCGCTATATAAATTTTCACAATGAATGAATGAATAAATTATAATATTATACAATTATAATTTGATAATTTAAAAAAGTGCACATTGAAGCCGGGCAACCACTAAGAGCCATATAGGTATAATGGAAGAGGTGCAGTTCTCCCAAGTCCTGCAAATAGAAATCATCACCATAATTGACATATACCAGGCACCCAAATGAGAGAAGTAAAAATCAGTTTTTTGCCTATATGATTATATTATGGCCCAGTTATTATTTGCAATGAACCTGATATTTTTAATGAGATCTAATTTAGACGCGCTATGACCATTGTAATAACTCTCTAATAACAGAGTCACGGGGCAATTGATAATTGATAACAAGCCTAATATTTTTTTTCGTGGGAATTGACCAGTCACTGGGAAACACTCCATCGTAAACCCTCCTAATTCGAGAAATATATACCCACAGCCCATCTGGACTCATGCGAACTCAGAGTGATTATATCCTCTGAACTAATTATACGTTTAGAAAATACCATCCGTGGCTCTCATGGTAGAGGGGTTGAGGAAATTGACCCCATTATGGTTGCATCCATATTAACCAGTATAGATCATCTTGCTCGTTTAACCTTGGGGTCTTGTCCAAAGCGCTAAACACTGCCACGGGCGTCCCAGTATTAATAAAAGGGGCTAAGGACGACGTACCAAATTATAGACCAATCTTGATGTTATCACACACATCTCTATATAGAGTCTTTGAAGAGGCTATTTACGAGCACCTCGATAATAATGTTACTGACGAGAATATAATTATATCCTTTTCCTTCACAGCCTGAATTGCAATCTAGCCACTCCCCTATATGTCTCTGCTTATGATGGAGGATAAATTTACCATGCTATTGAAAGCAAGGAGATGTCAATTGGAATATTCTTTGACCTATTGATTACGTGGGTCATTAGATATCCTATTAAAGAAACTAAATATTTATGGGTCTGAGGTACGCAACTCAAATGGTTTATCGATTCAACGAAGTGCAGCCAAAGCAATAACTTCTAGTGAAAGATCAAGAAGAAGCGTATATCTGGTACAATAACTTCTTCGAATCACTGAAGTATATATCGTATATATATATTAACCGAAAGCAACTATTAATACAAATATTTGCCCAGAAAATCTACCAAATAACAGACAGACGGTTTGAGGTGCTGGAAAAGAATCCCTGAGACACACATCGTCCAATGTTGTCAAGCGGTTTAATTAAACTTATGATTAAACAATACATTCGTTTGTACGATTGGTGGATTGGATGGATCGATGGACGGATCGGTCGATAGGTAGATGGATATAACAATACTTTGGAATTTTGGATACCAGAGAGAACTGTAACGGAGACAGTTGTACTGCTGTAGCGTTTTCCCAAAGTGTAATAAATGTCTTAGTTGATTCGGCCACTATAGAATCAGTAATATTACCAGCGGAAACTCTTAAAGTCTAGACATTTGTAGGGCACATTCTAATTACCTCGATCGCACCATGCGGCGCTCTGATTAGCGTACATTGAGAGGCGCAATATAAATTTATAGATACAGTACGATATGCAATTGACTGGCATGATATAACGACAAATTCATCTCATTGCTATTAGGTTGCAGCGCCTGAGGCTTCGAAGCTTATGGTAATGGTCTCTGGGTGATACTCCCCATTTGTGGCCATTTGGATCTCTTGTGGCCTTACCAGTGACCCTGGATGGGGCGTCATTTATGCAGGTCAACGTAGGTCAGTTGCGCAGTCATGCGGAAATGGAGGCTGAATCATTATGGGGAGAGAGGGAACGCGATGGAAGTGAGAGTGCAGTTCAAGAGGTCAGTTTTATTAGAAAGGTCAAAAGGTGAGGCTCTTCAAAACGGCTTTTATTTCTGTATCTAGTGATTTCATTGAGACCACAATAGTCCAGAAACAATAGAGTGCAGAGAGAAACACAATGCAGTTGCAAACAGACATACAAGAATGCAGACAGACACAGGGACAGCCGAGACCAAGTATATCAGAAAAGAGAAACACTAGAGAGGGAAAAACATCTAGACAGACAGACAAAGAAACGAAATAGAAGATAAACAGACAAAAACGTGGATTGACCACAGAGGCAAAGGGATAAAAGTGCCAGATAAACAACACACAGAAATGCAAGCAAACAGTCGGATAGACTGACAGACAGCTTGCACTTAGAGTCAAAGAAAAAGAGGCAATTAGACGCACATGTAAGCGAATACAAGTTGAAATCAAAGCAAAGCGAGGCATTCAAACACTCACACGCACACACACACATACACACACGTAGATGGACAGCAAGGCAGACACTTCCATGGCAGACAGACCTTTATATAGGCAATCAGGGTCATTTCAAGTGGGCGAACATGCGAAGTCATGTGAACAGCTATGAAACACATTGTTTTAAATGACTTAATGACGGCTACTCATACTTCATGCTGACTCAGCCAATCCTCCAAAGGTCCCCTCGATCGCCCCAATACATACTCAACAGATGAGTATGTGAAGCTTTTGCTGACCTATTGGCAAGATAGTTTTACAAGGAAACGGCGGAATGGTTAGACGCTGACATTACGACACGGAGTGTTGAACATTGAACGTGCATCTAAGGATACATATATATATATATATATAATATATTTACATAAATATATGATCATATATACATTTCATATTAATAAAGCAAGTTAGAGGTTAGATAACCCTGTTAAGTAAATGTACGCCGACTCAGCAAGTGGCGATCAGCTGGTTATGAAAGAGATGTTTGGGCTCATTCTTAGGAAGCCAATGGAAACCAGCAGCTGATTGGCTAACCGACAGACTGGCTGACTTAGTAGCCAACCGAATGGTTAACTACTCATTTACGATTGGGGATAACTACTGCGCTGGGTCAGGTGCAGTCAGTTGGGTTATTAGCGCAACTATTTCAAACAACATGTTGATTTAGCGCCTTGCTGTAAAGGAAGTTCAAATATGCCGACATATGGTTCTTTGGTGATGACCAGGTGTTGCGTGAGAAATGGGTTCTGCCCAGAGAAACGTTCCGGATCACTTGAGCTGCAATTGGAAGCAAGTCAAGCGACTGCTCGATTAGGACGATCGACTGGTATACTCTTTCTGTCTTTTCCCCTCCTCACATCAGATGCTGTATCCATCCATTTTTCATCCGTTCCTCCATCCATTCCTCCATCCATTTCTTCACCGATTCATTCATCCATTCCTCCGTCCAATCCTCCATCCACTCCCCATCCATTTTTCCATCCATTCCTCCATTCATTCCTCCATAGATTCACCCATCAATTTTTTCATACATTCCTCCATCCATTCCTCCATCTATTCTTCTATCCATTCCTCCATCTATTCCTCCATCCATTCCTCCATCCCATCCTCCATCTATTCATTTATCCATTCATCCATTCATTCCTCCATCCATCGCGCAGTCCATCAATCTCTTTAACCGTCTCTTCCTTCATTGCATCCTCCATCGTTTCTTCCATCGTTTCCTCTCACCATTCATCGTCTACTACATCCATCACTCCCATCAACAATCCTCCTTCTCTTTCTCTTTGTTCCTTCTCAATCCGTTCCTCAATCCATATCTTCCTCCAGCCCTTCCTTCCTTCCTCTCTCCCTCAATCGAGGTCTAATAGATTAAGACTGTAGTTCAACATAAATAAAAGTCAAAAATGAAGCTTCGTGTGTCTCCGTTAGTTTCTCATGTGATGGGTAAGAATATCATGAGGAAAGGATGGGGAAATAGAGTCCAGGTGGGCTGGGATTGCAGACGAAAAGGAAGCCATGTTTATTTTGCCTAGAAATAACTGTCCCAATCTGATCATCGAAGAATGCTGAGAAGATGATATCATATACAGGTCTGGTCCTCAAATCTCATCGACTTATTGGCAACTGATGGGTATGCTTATGTAATCGCTTACCCTGATACGAAATACGTCTCGTATGCAAATATACCTTAAAGACATTGATACTAAGATGCGATTTTTACAATTGATCATTTGTGCCCGATTGTGTGGTGGTAAGCATCCTGCATGGGCTTTCAACAGTCAAACTGATGGACCGGGGAAGTCTAGTGGTTCGAGGATCCCTGCCTCATCTGCACTCCTTGCTATTACGTGTAAATTGACCGTGCATTGTCGGTGGGAAGATGAGACGTCGAGGGAGAAGATCTGCTACTCGCTATCATACGCCGAGGCTAAGAAAATAAAGTCGTTAACATTTCACACCTATACAAACTCGGGGAGAGCTTAAAGGATTGATCTTCTTCTTCTTCTTCTACTTCTTTACATACATACATATATATATATTATACATACATATTAACATACATGCATACATACATACAGACGTACGTACGTACGTACATACATACACACATACATACATACATACATACATACATGCATACATACATACATTCATACATACATGCATACATATATACATACATACATACATGCATAAATACATACATACATACATACATACATACATACATACATACATACATGCATACATACATACATACATACATGCATACATACATACATACATACATACATGCATACATATATACATACATACATACATACATACATACATACATACATGGATACATACATACATTCATGCATACATACATACATACATACATGCATACATGCATACATGCATACATGCATACATGCATACATACATGCATACATGCACACATCCTTACATCCTTACATCCTTACATCCTTACATATATGCGTACGTACATATGTGTATCTACGTACAGTAATAAATAAGTCATGTTGTGAACTTCCCATTGGAAAATAATATGCGGTTTGAAATCGATCCCATTAAGTTGAGTAGACGGGCGATGCGCTGTCGATCTCTGGAACTCATGATGTTTAGGCATACAGCGTATACTGTGTATCGTATTTGTACTGTTACTAAGTGACCGATTTACAACTGCACTTTATTTGGCGATCGACTAAGGAGAGCGATCGTCGTTCGCCTCAAGTGAGCAGCATTTTGAAGAAGATATTTGGCAGACCTCGTATCATAGACGTGTGACGTGGTGTATTGTGTGGTTATCTTGTAGTACGATTGTTTCTGCTCGTTCTCTAAAGACTGCTTTTCTCGAGGGGTTCTTCGCATTGGGAGCGGCTCCGATTAGATTGTACTATTAGAGGCGCTATATAATTCCGTAAATAGAATAGAAACGAATAATCGATCACTTTTTTCTACATGTCCAAACCAAGAAATGAATCACTGAGTTTTTTTCCAGCAGATTATTTGGAACGCTTAAAAATCGTTTAATTCCATCGCTTTTTATTTTCTAAAAATAAACATATGCACAGATATGTATATATACACACACGAACGAAGGTGTGTTGATTTTTTAACGACACCGTTTCATATCGAAGATGATTTGGTGTCGCTCTCCTCCTTTCTCCAGGCTTGGGACTGGCACTGTCAAAGTCCAAACAGTGAACGGAAACTGAACATTTTATAATATGTCACTTCTTTAGCGCTTTTCACGATGTCGCTTAATGTGAATATTATTTATGATGCGAAAGACTGGTAAGATCAAGTAATGTGATGCGAAGCAAGATTAGCTCATTTGCATTCGAAGTCCTTAGAGGCGTTTAGTAGAGGTGCTCAGGTCATGGGTCATGCACACACCTAGAGGGTTAGCGAAGCGTGATCAGTTTTGGTTCAGTGACCTCAAGCATACAGGAAATGAGCAGTTTAAATGCTCGCGACCTATGGCAAATTTAGTCATGTAATTATAAGTCCAACGCATCGATACATCACAAACACTGGAAGCAACAATCATACAATTATGTATTTTTATCCATAAATACAATTGCGTACATAATTACTATCATACATTGCCATAACTTTGGTCTGATTAATTTAGTAAAATGTCTAAATGGCTTCATTTCAGATCTCGGAATGCTTACTCGCTTCTGGGAATCTTTTATTGTTGAAAAGAAGAACAATTCGTCGACTCGGATTGTTTTCGATAGAGCGTTGATTCTCCCTTGCGTGTGGGTGGGAATTGCTCTACCAAGAGAATGGAATTCTGAAGAATTTCCGATTTGATCGGAAGAATTACATTCTTATTAACTCGCCGCTGGAGTTGCTAAGCACATTTGGAGATAGCTGGGAAAGTGGGAGACGACATTAGACACTTCGCTGTTCTCAAGGTCTTCTGGGTGAATTTACGCTACGATTGAGTGTTTGGTTGAATTTATAGGTTATTATTTTCCCTTCAGCAGCAACTTGAAAGATCCACTCGGTCAAGTTACGCTATGCTTCAGGGATTCGAAGGATTACGTTACGTCTTGATCTTTTACTATTAGACTTGCCCTTGGTTACACTTCATTGAATCATAAGAAATTACGCTGTGACTCTGAACTTCATAGATTCGAAGGGTTGCGGACATACTTGACGCTTTAGTTATTCGGATAAACCACAGCGTCACACTGCCTTACGCTTCAGTGATTCGAATTGAGTGAAATGGACACTGAAAATGGTAAGTAGTATACGTTTTAAAAATATTATTTTCAAGGTGCAAGTAAAAGTTGGATTTTATTACAGCAGAGTAATTTTCAGATGAAATCAACATGACAGTCGGTACATGATCGAGCTTTTTGGGGTTTGCAAAACACGCTATACATATGTAAATGACTACATATGAGTATATACGCGCTTCATGTGAATATGCATCATTAATTAAAACCTTATTTTATATCCCTTGGACAAAGTCTACATGTGCTCCCATACGTGCAGTCAAACACACACATATGCATAAATAAAACCACAAATACAGACACTCAAATGTGCATACGTACGTACGTACGTACAGACACATGCTATGCTTGATTGCGCAATTAATTAATCTTCTGTAATCAGAATTAATTGCAAAATCAGCTGGATGCGGCGACCGTCTGAAATTGACAGCTGACAGCAACATCACCTGTGGAGGGAGAGGTGCGCGACAGGTGTGCGGCTATCATGGATGGATTGAGTGAGGAGGTAGGTTTTCATCCCACCCCATGCACTACGGACCCGTAGTTCTACAGAGCCCACTAGTAAGGCGTCAACTTAAAGCTACTTATGCGAGAGGGAGGAGGAGAATCCTTAAGGATTCCGGGTCCTTTAATGAAATGAAAAGTGGGCGATCAGATAGTTAATGAGTTCCAGATGTACGCAGCATCCCTTTCAGCATCTCTTTGATCGGGAGTCGCTGCCAACTGAGGCAATGGTGCCTACTTGAGAGGGTGCCTTCATCTGGATCGTATCTTTCATGGTTTCCTGTGATGGGTGTCAATGTCACCTGTTCGTATCACAGGGTGAAGAGTGAGGGAGGGAGGGACAGACAAAAGTACCTAAATAGACAAGCAGTTATTCAATGAGAAAGAAATGTAAGCAAAACGATATTAATTTGAAGTGAGAGCTTAAGTGATAACCTGGTGACAGTCTTTAAGCAGAAATCCAAATAATAAAACTGAGAAATATCATATATATGGACGATATTACATCGTTCACGACCGTGATTGAGAATACAACTATGTTGTTCCACATTAAGTGTCCAACGCTGAGGCTCCCTTCGTTCTTCCTTACAGGTCGATCTTGTTGTCCGTCGCTCTCGGACTTCCATGAGACAGCGTCGAGCCTTTCCGGTTGCTGGCTCTGCAACCTGGAATGGGCTCTCTGTCACCCTCCGCCTTGTGCCCAAGGGACATCTCAACCGTGTTTCACACCAACCTTAAGAATGCCCTATTTAGCCTGGGTTGGGTGGGTATCGGGACTCGGGAGCGCTTCTGAGCAGATGTCTTCAAGGGACGCTATACAAATCGTCCAAAAAATAAATATAAAAAATATGGTCGGCTCCTGTTAGGCTGTGCGGTACATTACAACTAAAGCTATGAGATCAGACTCATCATGATTCAAGACGATGAGAGACGAATACCTAAATGCCTTTCCTGTTTCCAAGGGCGGTTACATGTGAGATGTTGGCAAAGAGGCAAAATGGCGAATGCCAAACTCGAGCCAATCTCTGGTCTGGGGCGTATACCTCTAGTAAGGGTCCAGCGACATAATATGCCTTAACCATGCAGAAGATCAGAGGACACTGCCGTCATTCAGTTTTAACCTTTCCATTCATCAACAGATGATTTATCTGTATATCTTCAAACATAAATATATACATAATATATATTTGTACGCAAACAAGCACAAACAGTCACACACCCACGCCACATACTCACCCACATACTCACCCACCTACCCACATACTCACCCACCTACCCACATACTCACCCACATACCCACATACTCACCCACCTACCCACATACTCACCCACATACTCACCCACCTACCCACATACTCACCCACCTACCCACATACTCACCCACCTACCCACATACTCACCCACCTACCCACATACTCACCCACCTACCCACATACTCACCCACCTACCCACATACTCACCCACCTACCCACATACTCACCCACCTACCCACATACTCACCCACCTACCCACATACTCACCCACCTACCCACATACTCACCCACCTACCCACATACTCGTATATACATATGATGTTTATGTACGTGCATGTATGTAACAAACGCAATGGAGAGCGAAACATAGAATCAGACAGACAAATAGACAGATACACAAATAGACAGCTAGCTTATAGGACGAACACTAGTTTCGTGCGGTTTGTTTTGCAATTTAAAGTACTACTTATGTTGTGGAAGAAGTCCTCGTGTTTCATGCAAGTACGTCTCGGCCACAGAGATTCTACCAGGCACCTTATTGCCAGAACCATCTGCGAAGAGAGTACTTTGTCGGGTAAGGGTTTGGGGCCAGCAGGGTGGTCCTGTGGTCGGTGGCTTTCATCTGGGTGGCCTGCTGACCATCAGGGCAGGGGCTGGATGGGGATTAAAATGTCCGACGGAAAGTAGCGCGAGCCCTCCATTTGACCTTTAGCAGCCATTCCACGTATACGCCCCATTAAGTAGAGGTAGTTGCAGTTTAACGACACTGTGTGGTAACAAAGACCATTAGCGTCGTCCTCCTCCTTTATCCAGGCTTGGGACTGGCACTGGCAGAGTGCAACCAGTGGTGGAGTAGGTAGAAAATGCTTAAGTCCCTTTATATATGACCTTGCCTATGTACACGCTGGTGCTATTATAGTCCTTCCCGATTGTCTGCAATTAACGGCAAGTAAGCACGTCATTGACTGTCTCAAGAGAATTTCAAGTGCAACCCATTCTCATAAACAGTTGAAATTCGTAAGTAAATAATTATGTGCATCTAGTTATGTAGCGCTAAAGTTGAGATCAATGTACTTTACAATTACATGTGTTTCGTCACGCGAATGCATGAATACATCACTGTTTCATCTATCCTTATATATATATATACATATATATATATATAATATATTTACAGGCGTACATTAAGGCAGATGCGGGATTGCTGGTGGATCATTAGTTCGCATCCTGCCTGCGTAGATATATGTATATAAATATACATACATACATATACATACATATATACGTACATTATAAGCATGCACCTACATAATTACATACATTCACACCAATCAGCTGATATTTGTGTTGCTTCCATCTCTTGTCAGCTGATTTCGCCTTAGCCCATTGGAATGCAGTCAATATGTGGCAACATGAGGGCTGTTGAGCCGATGGAATGTGTTTAGTGCTAAGCAGGGCCACGGGAACTCTCCAAAACGACGAGGAATATTATCCCCTAGATTTACGGCTGCCACACTCACTGGGTTAATCGTTTTCGTTTGCTTACGGCCACATTTCAGGGCATGAGACTAATAAAGGAAGAGTGGTAATAATTGACATTTGTCGTAAATAAACTTAGAGAGTGAATGGCGTCAACAACAGTTGAACAACTTAGCAGTGAAACGAAAGAACACAATATCAATAATTAGCGGAGTGTATGTTTTGTATAAAGCATGTATGTATGTACGTATGTATGTATAAATGTATGTATGTATGTATGTATTCATGCATCCATGTATGTATATATGTATGTATGTATGCAATGTATGTATGTATGTATGCATGTATGCATGTACAGAGATGTACATCTGCAGGGAGTCAGAGACAGGTGTCCCCATTACCTCAATGAGCTTCTCTCCGCTCATCTGCCCTTGGATTATAACTGGTTTCCCCTCATGCGCACTGCGCCGGACGACGCAAAAACTTTGCTTATGTGGGTTCCTTCAGTTGAAATAGTCTCCATCTGCCCCTCTGTAGGAGCTGTGAATTCTCTCCTTCCTCTGGTCTGCAGTTTCGGAGGCGCTTGAAGACCATTCTATGTGCCACTAAGCCGCCGACATGGAAATGGAGGGCCACTGAAATTGAGCGACGCTTTAAAAATGCTCAGTTTACAATTACAATTATAAAGACCTGTGAAAAGTGCTGCGAAGAACGCTGTTTAAGGAATGGTGTAATGTAGGCTAATCATGTAACTAATTTTTATAGCACCCTCTTAAGCTCCTATCCGAATCAATTGCTTCATGTATATAGCCCTATGATTTTAATATAATATATAAAAATATGTTATTATTTTAATATAATCATTTATATATATAATTATATATGCGATGTATAGACGTGTGCTTTCTTTGTTCCTTTGTTAGCAGAAATGCCTCAGGCGAAGGCAAGTCGCCAACAACAGAAAGGTAGGTCTATATATATATATATATATATATATACTGAACAACAAATATTGTCGTGCTTGTTCCAAATAATAATTATAGGGTCTACAGAATTCAGGTTTCCTGCCCTCTTTCATTCAAACCAGACTATACAATATCGATTGACAACGCGTTTACGCCCTCGAATAGTTCATATATAAAGCGCTATATATTTACCTGTATACGTGCGGACCATGTATCTGGTGTGAGGGCGTCAAGTACTGGATAGCACACTGGGGCGCACAGCAGAGGAACCGAGTCCAATACCCGTACCGGCGATATTAGTCAAATTAAAATATACGTATAACGTAATGGGCGCCTTGCATGGCTTCCGACATCATTCGATCATACTATGTCTGTTATCGTACTGCATTGTTGTCAATTCGAAAATAAACGGAAATTATCACTATTCTTAGTTTTCAGGAGTCTTGAGCATCTTGTTCTCGTGACTTGGCGAAAAAGACGTCACAATATGGAAAAATTTGACGTCATAATATGAAAACGTTTTAATAGAATCGTTTGTATTTACTGTTGGTTTTTTTTAAAAAGGTGCTACAATTTTCTACAATAAGCAACTGGGTTGAAGCGCTGGATATCCTTAGATACGCACTGAAAGAGAAGAGTTGTCCATCATCGTCATTATTATTATTGACGCAGATTCCTTCGTCTCCACCTATCGACCATTTCATTTAACTTAGGCCTAGATTCTTGCATCTTTATAGCAGGGATGTGGTCTCGAGACCGGAAAACTGCGGTCTTGGTCTTGGTCTTGGTCTCGAATGCATCGGTCTTGGTATTGGTCTTGGTTTCGGACCATCGGTCTTGGTCTTGGTCTCGACTGGGTCAGTCTTGTTCTTAAAGGAACGGAACGGTTTTGGGATTGGTCTCCGTCGTAGGTTAGCGTACTTGGTCATTTGCCGTATCAGATCAATTTCTTTGATATTTGTAGGTTATTTTCGATTATTAGAGACACCGGATGTTTCTACGTGCTTGTTATCAATTAATGACGTGCTGACCATCTATATATACATGTTACTATGGGCAAAAAAATGCATTTGCAACGAAACCAGCCATTTAAAAATTTGCTTTCACAAATTTAAAGGTTTTGGAACAATCTAATGATTATATGGTTGGCCACGTGTAGTCACTGTTAACCTACAATTCCGAGTACAAGTAGGCCTACACCATTCAAACGGAACGTTAATCTACTTTTTCAAATGTCTTATTTAGAACCTATCGTATGCTGTAAGTAATTTATATTCTCAGGCCGATCAAAGCCTATAGGGCTGAACCCGCATAAGTTCAGAGTGGCCGGCAAAACTGTTTTCTGGACCATTATTAAGATTAATATTCTTCAGCAATAAAATTAATGCTTTAAGCGTCTTATTCCGTTTTAGCGTCTTAATAAATTGAAATGTTTATTTAAAAAAGTATCGGTTTTGGTCTTGGTCTTGGTCTCGAACCCTCGGTCTTGGTCTCAGACCACCCGGTCTTGGTATTGGTCTCGGACCTCTCGGTCTTGGTCTCGGTCTTGGTCTCGAGGTTTTGATCTCGTGCCCAACATTGCTTTATAGTGGGAAGTAAGCATAGTCGCTTATGTTCCATCTGATAACGCACATTGGGACAATTACTGCAACATAAGCCATAAGAGGTTATTACAATATAAAATAATCGAATTGATAATTGAAATGAATGAAATTATTGCCACAAAGTCATCTAAACAGCGTCTGAGTTATAAATTTCTTTCCAATCAACAAATCACAGCGTCTTATTTCTCGATTATGAGAACGATGTTGAAGAGAGCATCCGGTTATCCGTTCATCAGCGGAGACAAGGGTTCCATCGGCCGTGGAACACATCATGTCAATGGTGGGATATTTTCCGACAATAACTTCTGTCGTTTCGACTTTTGAGTTCTTTTTAACAATTGCCGATAATTTCTCAACCTCTTTTGCAAAGCCCTATCAGACAGGAAATGAATTCAGCATTCGTGCCACTTGCTTACTTACTTACTTTCACGATAGACTTCGCCATCACCATCTCCTTTGCATTGTCCTTAGTCCGAATAATAGACGATCTGATTATTTTCTTCAACTCTGAATAAGTACCTAAATTCTTGTGATTATTATCCTGATTGTGATTCCTGACGTTGCCACTGCAATTTTCATGCACTTATCTTGCTTATAGAAAATAAAAAAGGGCCTTACAGCAATGTGGCGTGAGACCTTTGTGACTATACCTCTGGGGTCAAAAGCTTAAGGGACTGCTTTGTTTTCTTCTCCATTAACTCCCTAATTCAATCACACACACACACACACACACACACACACTCTCTCTCACACACACACACTCACACACTCTCTCTCACACGCACACACTCACGCACACTCTCACACACACCCTCACACACACAAACTCACACACACACACTCACACACACACACACACTCACTCACACACACACACTCACACACACACACACACACTCTCTCTCTCTCTCTCTCTCTCTCTCTCTCTCTCTCTCACACACACACACACACTCACAAATACTCTCACACACACACGCGCGCGCACACGAACGCGCACACACACACGAAATAAACACATATACACAATGACACACATAATACACGCACTGAAACACATAGTCTTATTTTCTCATCAACTGGGTTGTCTAATTTAGCACTATGTATCCAGAGCAAAACAGCCCCGCTTTCTCAGACGTCAACCTGGATCTAATTGGTGGCACCTGCGTTAACACTAATTGCAGGTTCATATGTCACTAACCTCTGTCTGTTTATATATCAGTTCGTGTGCGTGTATGTCTCTCCATCTATCTGTCTGTCTGTCTGTCTGTCTCTTTTTGTTGGTAAGGTACACAAAGAGTGGGGATTAAGAGGAGAGACATAATAAATAGCTACATAAAAGACCCTGGGGTGTTCTCTCCTATTCCTCTCTGTGTCTGTACCTTACCAATAAAGACAGACAAACAGACAGACAGAAAAACCTCGGGGGTTTCTGCATTGAATTCAGCTGACGAAAGCGCCTTACAGAGGTCCTGAAAGACAGACAGGCAGACAGACAGAGACACAGAGAGAGAGAGACAGACAGACAGGCAGACAGACATAAAGACAGACAGACAGAAATAAAGAGAGCAATACAAACGTCTGGTTACGTTACATTAAGTTAGATAACAGTATGCCACTGGAGTTGATGAAATCTTAAGCAGTCTAGACTTTAATGATCAGCTGTGGATTTTTATGAGGTGCGAATTGTTTTCACATTCGGTCCATCGACTGGAAAAGATCACGACGCACATCACTTCAAATGGCAGTGTTCTTAAGCTGCTGCTGCTGCTGCTGATCGTCGTCGTCATCATCCTCCTCTTCCTCCTCATCTTTCTCTTCTTTTAACTCTTCGTCGTAGCTTCCCTCTTTCTCTTTCATTATTCATTCCTCCTGCTTTATTCGTCTTCCATGCCATTTTCTGCTGTTTTTGATCCTGTTGCTTGTTCTAACTCGTCTTTTGCTGATCTATTTTATCATCACCTGCCTCCTCTTCTTCCCTTCATCTTCTTTCTCCTCCTCCTCCTCCTCCTCCTCCTCCTCCTCCTCCTCCGCTACCACAACCTTCTCTTCTTTCTCTTTCTCTGTCACCACCTACTTCTCTAGTAAATGCTCTCTTCTTGTTCCTCATATTCCTTCTCCTCGTCTTCCTCCTGTTGCTCTTTTTACATCTACCGTACCTTTCATCCTACTCCTTATTCTTCTTCATCTTCTTCCTTCTTCTCCTTCTCACATACAATCCTCATAGTATTCCGATAATCCACTTTCCATGTCTTTCATTCCTCTCAAATCTTCATCCTTCTTCGTCGTAACCCTTATCCGCTCTCATTCTTTGGCTCACAGCTGTTGCTGCCACTGATATAATTATTATTCCAACATATATCATTGTTGTTGTTATTATAATTACAAATAATAGTATTATTACGATTATTATTGTTATTGCTTTTGTTATTATTATTATTATTATTATCATTATTATTATTATTTTCTTTATAATTAATAATATTATACTTGTAATTACCAATTTTATTAGTATAATTATTACTATGGTTGTTGTCATTATTATTATTATTATGATTATTATTATTATTTTTATTATTATTGTTATTGTCATCATCATCATCAACAACATCATTATCATTATCGTTATTATTATTACTGTTATTATTATCATTGTCATAATTTAATTTCGGATCGAAAAAGTGTCGTTGGACGACGAATGAAAGGAAAAGGAACAGAGTTAGGGATAAACATACAAATGAACGAGAGAATGAGGGAGGGAGGGACAGAGGAAAGGGAGGGAGGAAAGGAAATTAGGAGGACGGATAGCAAGTAGGGAGGAGGGAGGAATGTCTGGATTGAAAGAGCGAATAAGGGCAGAAATAAGTTGATTGATGGATGGATGGCCGAGACGGATCGGCGGAGATAGTAGCGAAGTAAATGGAGGGATGGTGGAAGGGTGGATGGAAGAGAGATGGAAGGGATTGAGTGTTTATGCAGCTGGTTGTCGTCAGAGGGCGTCTCTGAATTTTAGTTATGAGGTCTCGAAGGACTTGTAGCTCCTAGGAGGATGAAGGGAGGGAGAGGAGTAGCGGGTAGATGGACAGTAGAATAAGACGGTGATGAAAAAGCTAGAAAGGAGCTGAGGAAGAGAGCGAGGAGGAGAAGGAGGAGGAGGAGGAAGAAGAAGAGGAGGAAGAGAACGAGGAGAAGGAGGAAGAGGAGGAAGAGAGCTAGGAGGAGAAGGAGGATGACGAAGAGAGCGAGGAGAAGGAGGAGGAAGAGAGCTGGGAGGAGGAGGAGGAAGAGGAAGAGGAGGAAGAGAGCAAGGAGGAAGAAGAGAAAGAGGAGGAAGAGAGTGAGTAGGAGGAAGAAGAGGGGGAAGATAGCGAGGAGAAGGAGGAACAGGAGGAGGAAGAGGAAGTGGAAGAGCAGGAAGAGATCGAGTAGAAGGAGGAAGAGGAGGAGGAGGAGGAAGAGAGCGAGGAGAAGGAGGAGGAGGTGGACCATGACGACGAAGAGGACGACGACGACGAAGAGGAGGAGGAGGAGGGAGGAGCATTATATGGGATCAAACACCACAACTGTTCCATATCAGGTGCGTCTGTGCACGCTAGCCGTACCAACTGTTAAACAGAAACATCGCATCTGGAGCTTCAGAAAGTCACCTTTGCCTTCTTACTCTTCGTTTTATTTCCCGTCATCGCCATTCTTAGTCTACCTTTCTTTATGTCTGCCTGCATGACAGTGCATGTACCCGTGTTTAGATTTCTCTGTCGTTCTCTCTTTCCTCTTCATCTGTGATTATATTTGTTTAGTGTCTGTCTGCCTTTTTCTGTCTCCACCGTCCGATAAATACATAGATACATAAATACATAAATACATAAATATGTGCGTGTATTCATAATATAGAAATATATATATATAATATAAGCTGTATTAATTTGCTCACTAATTATCGAAGTACACGTTGATTGGAAAGTGCCATATCAATGCATATAAATATATCCACAAAATCAAACTGTGTTCATATGTTTCTATATTTCCGCTCTGACTTATAAATCTTGGACCCTTTAGTTGAATTTCCGGGATGCCTTTCAGATCGTCAATAATTCGACCCACGGTGTATGTGACTCGACCGTTCAAAGCCGTCATCAAGCCGCGACATTTACTTGCCCATTGCATGTTCGTCTGCGTGTCTCCGCCTCTATCTATCTCAGTTAGCCCGTCTGCGTCTCGGAACGCATAAACCTACACGACGAAGCCAGAATGGATCCGATAAAGTCGTTATAGGCCGTGGGGGAGCCAGTTGTACCCCGTGGCGCGGAAGGAATAAAAAAACTAGTTAACTTGGCGTCAGAATATGACCGCTGGTAACCTGTTTCTTATCATTTTGAAATCGACCAAACAATTAAAGTCAATTATGATGGCGCCTGGAGTTATTAGACTCTAAACTCGACTAATCATTCTTGAGACTTAACCTTAAATATTTCAATTATTTTCAATAATTGTTTTGCAATATTGATATTTCTCAGTCACAATACCTTCCAGAACTTTCTACCATTAAGTCAATCCACTCTTCCCGATTATCTTCCCACCTCACTTTCTCCTGTCCCTAGTCACTAACCGTCTCAAGTTCTCCAACAGATCCTTATTCCAAACTGCACCTCGGCTCTGGAACGAACTTCCTCTGAATTCCGCATACCGTCCGTTGGTTGTTCCACCAATTAAAAGCCTCACTTCTTCAAGAATTTTTATCATAATCTGTCCTATCGTCCACCTTCGAAGCTTGCTTGTCTTCTGTATACGAAGCCCGCCATTAGCAGTAGCTGCCTTCTCTCTCCGGACTCTCTGGTAACCGGACTCGGACCTCCATCACCTAAGAGATCTCTGATCAGATGCAGCACTCGCGATTTAAGTGGCACCTAAGCTCAGCTTTCAAGTAGCGCTTAAGGTATTTTGAGATTGAGAATGCTATTATGATAACAGAATAATGCTGGAAAATTATTTCGATATTAATTCTGTAATACTGTGGTCACATTTTCATTTTGCTACTTCAATTAGTGTGTATACGTGTCGACATTTATTCTGCAACACCCTGGCAATGATGAGTATCGTCAAGGAAAAGTTTTACTTCGATGCTCATAACTAGTGTATTTTCTCATCATTCAATGCCATCAAAACTGCAGTGTAACGGCTAGCAAATTCCATAATTAGAAAATATATTCAGAATTAAATTTGGACATTAAATTGTATGAATACAATTTTTTCTTACTAACCCAGTTACCCAAATTTGATTTATGACCACTTATGTAAACTTGCATCATCATTCAAGAATGATGCCGAGCTAAATGCCTGGCGATACGGTTAAATAACTGACCATAATGGTGGAATGACTGATGTCCTTCATGGTTGCTGATGGGAGCATCAGACGAGACTCGTCTGCTGTGCACTGTGCAAAGATGGAATTGAATATTCTGAGTGACTGACTGACGGATAGAATTAATGACTAAATGACGGATTCACTCATGATGTTTGATGACCAATTTTTTAGTAAATGACTGGTTAACATGCATGGTTACCTAACTAAATGACTTGCTGTCTATGTGGCTGAATGACTAATCAATTTGCTTTGCCAACTTACAGAACAATCAAAAGGTTAAATAAATACTGTTTTATTACAAACTGAGAGTTTACAGATTATGCAATTTACTTATCGTGTTTGTTTTAATTTATTGTTTCTGTACGTTCATTGTTTATTTTCTCACGTGTATGTAAGTACCTGTGTGCTTAGCAGAGCTCTTAATAGAGCGCTGTTTATGTCGTAGTGAGCCATGAGTATTGTCAAGGGTACGTCGATAAGAACGGAATGTGGAACAACGGGTTCTACTGTCGTCGATGGGGAGGTCCAGACGAGACCTACTGCTGCAGCGGAGATGGAAGAGAGAGATTCTGCTGCCCAGAACAGACATCAGCAACATCACAAGCGACGTCAACCTCAGCAGCCAGCTAGTAAGATCCATCCATCCATCCACGAAGCCATCCTCTATTCAACCATCCATCTATAAATTCAATCATCCACCCGTCTAATCAGCCACCTGTACTTAACTCTTGCTCTACGTCTCTGTTTAACTCAACCTCATTGATGACTCCAAATGGATGGGAAGAGAGCAGACGCCAGATAGATGGCGTAGTGTTCATGGATACTGCATGGATGCTCATCCATCCCAAAACTAGCCTCGCTCGCGTTTTTTAAATTTCAATGTGCCACCCCCCCCCCCAACGTCCTACAGATAAAACAGACATAATATCTAAACAAAATATACATAATATAATATATCATAATATCTAGACATAGTATATAATATTTGCACTTAAGTGCAAATATTTATCTAGACATTGCAAAGCACATTTTTAAGAATCTATCTAAATGTTCAGTTATAGTATTGCATACTGATTATATCGTATCTGAAAGTTGGCTAGCGATGTGATCGCTGTGCACGAAGCATTACTGATGATCGCTTCTGATTAGGACAGAATTCCAACCAATGCAGCACTTTCTCGACAATATGTCCCGTAAAACATGACAACTCTGGAATTCACAGCCCAGTTCTTGGCGTCCTATTTGTTCCTAATGGCCTTAAATTTTTTCTTCAAACTTGCTCACCGACCGCTGCGTATAAAAATCACTTTTTGATAATTAAGTTCAAACTGACAAATTATGGTAACACGGGTTCCGGTTCATTTCGTCGCAGATCATTTCGTCGCATTTAAAAAACCACACGAACCCTAACCCTGACCCTAAACGACCATCACGACGCATAACCTGACCCTAACCGATATGCGACGAAATGAATTGCGACGAAATGATCTGCGACGAAATGAATGGTCACCGGTAACACGATAGAATAGCAACAGATTATGACAAGTTGAAAAGTAGTCGAATTTAACTGTATGGCAGCCTTCACTGCAACCATCCATCTAACGAGTGGAAAGATTAGTCAACCTCATTGAGCTATCGGGTATTAAATTCGTGTCCTTCTGATATTTGTGCCACCGTGTGTCACCAGTCAATCATCTCCCGTCCCTGTGATTTCTATTTTACAATACAAAGCAATTTGTGATATTCACAATCATCATCCAGCTTAGGCCTACACTGCGGCCGCAACTGTATTGTCGTAGGCTGCAATGAGCCGTGATGTTGGAATTGGCAGAGGGTACTCTGGGGTAAGTGGGGTTAATGAGGTCCGTGCATACATTCCCGAAATTATCTGCTTCCTCATCGGATTACACGCATAATTCATCTTATTTGACCACTGAACAATTCTATTTTCTGCGCAGTTAAATTGGATTAAAATAACTACATAAAAACGAACACGTGAAATGACGTGATGTGCTAATATTATCTGTTCTCCTGTCCGATGTTTCAGCATTCCGATAATCGTTGGTGTCTCCGTTGGTCTGGTTGTCGTCCTGATCGGTCTACTGATCGGATGCTTTCTCTGCCCCTCGTGTCCTGGGTTCAAGCGTCGCCGGCGAAATAAACCACAAACCCCAATTGTTATTGGCAGAAGTAAGTTACCATGTTCCAGTCGTAGCTAATCTATCCTCTACTAATCCATGGTCCGATCTATAAAATCTATTTTTAGGAGACTTATGTAGAGCCATTTGTTATCCAAATACTAAGTAGTCATTGATGGTCGATTCTTAAATCGATGCCGTGTTTTGACATCGATTTAATTTGCTTCTCTTAAACTGATTCCATTTTTGGGTTTTTATTGACTAATATAAAATCTCTGAATGAAAAGATAGAAACGAAAAGAAAAGGCTGCACAATAAGAACACATTTGTATCAATGTAACAAAGAGAATTTCGCTTCGTCCCTTAGCGTGACCATCGACGTGTACTTATATGGTGTGTTGATTACCTGCACTTGTTTACCCTTGACATCATCCCCACGCCTGTTTCCTTTGGTCCATTGCACGTGATGACCACCAAGCAGCATATGGCCTATGCCAGCCACAGGGGGGTGTCGCTTTCATCTGGCATCACGGGCAAATGGATTTCCCAGCATAAAAGACTTCGTGGGTTGAGAGAACTTGCGAGTAAGCGAGTGAGTGAGAGATTGAGTGAGCGAGGTCTTGAATATGATATTGAATGAGTGAATGAGTGTTTGAATGAGTGATCGATTGAACAAGTGAATGATGAGAATTAATTAGTGAGAGAATGTGTGAATCATTGGCCACCTGAGTGAGTACCAATGTTGATTATGTGATTGAGTAAAGTGATCTGAGTAATCGAGTAATCGAGCGAGCATCCAGTGAGTGAGTGAGCAAAATGTGTAATTGATTGAGTTAATGGATTGATTGAGCTACTGAGCGAGAAATATGCAGACGGTCTATCGTAGTGAATGTGTGGGTTAGCGAATTGCAGTCTGAGGTTGGTGGGAGGGAGGGAGGGAGGTTATGGCGGGTGAATAGAACACGTGCGGCCTGTTCGTGCCGTCTGAACGTATTACCCTGAGCGGCGGGAAATCCTTTCGACTAATAATAATGTTATTGGGTTTTCGAGTGACGCTGGACAATGACATTATCATATAAACGGTCCAGATATCCGGCTCATAGGGTTAGGGTCGAGAGCAACCATGCCCTGAGGGTCAAACGCCCACGCCCCAGCGAATCAGCATAGCGAGGGAGGGACTAATAACCGTTTTCGATTATACAAATGATTTACAAGGATAGCGCCTGCACTAAGTTGAAATTGACGTGGGTCAGCTGCATTGATTAGCAATCGCGGCGGGAGATGGCGAGTGGGAGCGATGGAGGGAAGGAAGGAGGCAGAGGATGAGTATCACACGTATTGGGAATAAGGGTCAGGGTTGGGCAATTCGTGTAAACTGAACCACGGTAGTCTAATGCACAAGTTGTATTTGAAGTCAGTATAAATGTATGTGCGTCGTTTGTCAATACATTGCAAAGTGTAGCTGCCTAGAGATGACTTAGGGAATCCATTGGAATAATTATTATTGGGCTTTCCATGACGCTTCTAGGATGGGCTTCTCTTCCAAAAAAGTAGGGCGCGACCTTAGAGCTTTCTCTTACACAATTCTGTATTGCCCTATGACCATCTGTAATTGTTATCTATCTTCTATCTCTTATTTAATTCCGTAGATAACTGAAGACTTATGTTTCCCCCGGTACACGGTGAATTAATAAGTTAGCACGACATATATGGCATCACATTAACAATAATGACGATGATATTGTGGCGATGATGGTGGTAAGATGATGATTATCAACATGACAGAGCAATATCAACAGTAATGATAACAATAGCTTTATTAGTAAGAAACCTAACGCGAGACCTGATTTATGGAATATGAGCGTTTATGCTGCTAACACTATTTTGTTACTGAGGGATTAGTTCAAACTCAGGTTAAAGGAATAAATAATATTATAGGCAATAAAATTAATAATAATATTGATGATGATGACAGTGATTATCATGATGACAATTATTATGATAGCTGTAATGATAACTATACATGTAGTAATAATTATAATGAAAATTGTAATGATGGTGGTGGTGGAGAGTCGTTGTTGTTGATGATGATGATGACGACGACGACGACGACGACGATGATGATGATGATAAACTACGTATAGTATGCAATCAAATGACGAGGCTGTACGACTAGCTGTTGGTCTTCGCCTGGGGGCAACGCAGATGAGATGCTGTACTGCCCCTATATTGGTCTCCAGTGACAGTGGGTGATGGTTCGCATGTAATCTCTTGAGTTCCTGACCCTGAACGAATTTCCAGGTATGCCGTCCACATCGACATGATCAATCGGACGTGCTGTCGTCCCAAATATTAAACAGAACCACATGGGCTTTGTAAAAACCGATGGAAAGAGACCCGATGGACCACTCCAGTCCCTTGGCGTATACGGGTTGCCTCGTCTGGGAAGTCAGAGCAACTGACGCTGTAGCTCTTGCTAAACTTCCAAGCAATTATAGCCGTATAAGCCTCGGAACTGGATGCGGCCAACAAAAAAATGCCAAGTAGTCAACTCCTCTTTGTTTCGCTTGCAATGGAGAGTTGAGGCTATTAGTTTCGTCAATTGCAAGGCGTTGGACTATATTAAAGAAGCTACCTATCTCAAGTTTATGGAGTTCCTATTGAAATTTGTTACTTCTTTCAACTTCTTGCAATAACCATTCAGCGCCTCAATCCGCTGCCAATTTTTCTCAGTCAGAACTTGACGAGGTATCGCCTTTCCAGACGTGGTTTTATTTGTCTCCGAGCATTAGTTTAAGAACCAAAGGATCACATATATATTTCACATTGATAAGTATACAACAACATCTTCGTTCGGGTCTGCGTGATGCTCGATATTTAGTCTAGAGGTCGGTGTGCTGAACTGTCGAATATGCAGATATCGGGGTTGAAATAATGGGCAGAGCGGAGAAATATTCAAAGATTACTGGCCTTCCATTGATAACCTTAGTGCTAACAATGAAAGGAGTACAGCATCGATGGAAGGGTCAAACAGTGACACTTCCAGCGCCTAACAAGGTAAAGAAAAACTGGTTTGTGTTTTATATACATTATGTCTAACACGGTTAGCATTATAAGGGAATCATTGGAATGCCGAAGACAAGAAGATGAAGTCGGAAGGAACTCGAAGGACATCTGCACCAAAAGTAGGCCTACATCCTTACCGGCACTTGCGGTTCGTTAAGCTTTGATGCTGCTGATGCTGCTGCTGATGATGATGATGATGATGATGATGCTGGATCACCACTGCATGAGCAATTACCAACAAGTCGTTCTAATGGTTTTGCCAGCTGTCTGTTGTGTCATGACCTCTTAACTAGACAAGTGGGAAACCAGATGCGTGATCAAAGACCCTGCCACTCGATCCTCTTACCACAATCTCAGCCGCTGAATACGTTCATCTGTGTCTTACAATCAACTGAAAATCGGCTTAGCAGATTAATTGCCAGTAGATCGTTCGCTGCAACTAAGAGACTTAGAAAATACATCTGAAGAGGGTTTTTGCAACAGCCTTCAAAATATAATTTATTGTATTGTCGTCATCATCATCATCGTCGTTGTCGTCGTTATTATCATATCTGCCATCGTGGCACTTTATTGAATCGAGAGAAAAACTATGATAGACGGAACGGCAGTATTAGAAAGTCAAAGTATTGTATTGTATTCCGTTTATTTTTATTATAGTATCATAACTGTCAAAATGCAGTCATTTACAAACCAGCTATATATCGTTTTAAGAGATTAATGCATTGTTCCGGATATGTCAATTCGCGTGGACTGAATTAAGATCATTTTAGCTACAGTGGTCTGATACATGTCCTTATATATCATGCGAGGTGGAAGTTCTTTTTATCCTTTTTCGGAAGGATGAACGAAGGCGACTAACTGATCTGTTGTTTTTCTGTAGCTCTATCGGTAAGCATGGAGGCGGAGGCGACATCTGCGGTCATCGCTGCCCAGGCCCTTGTTCCTCTGCAGGACGCCTGCTCTTCTCCAGGAGGCCAGGGGTCGACGGCGGCGGCTGACGATGGTCACCTGCACTGTGGCTGCCGCTGGTCACCCAACGACACATCGTCCACCATGGTCGACATTGACTCTCTCGTCGCCTCCTTGTACCAAAGTACCTCGTCGGCATGGCAACCAGGTGAGCATGGCAATTGAATTTACCATCTATAACTCTCCGTAGATATAAGACCTGTAACTGTTTGATTACGTCTGACTATTAACAAGTTTGTGCATGTATATTGATTGAGTTGAATTGAACTATTGGTCAATCTGCCACGTTTTTCACAGCCATTAAGACTGTTCTTTTCGATCCGAGGTTGAACTGGGAACGCTCATGAGCACGCAAACTTGAAGGGACGCTATATGAAATTGCTGTAACAACAATAATAAAAAGACTTAGCCAAATCGTACAAGTCATGTGATATAATAGATAGTAACAGTGGAATAGTCTGAGGAAGTCGACTGCAAAATGTAACTGGAAGCTGTATCTTCGATTGGAAATGGAAAACAAATTGGGAAAGACCAAAGGGCAGACACAAAATGTGTAAACACAAAATGTGTAAGAAGTGTAGTTTGATGTCAGACATTCGGAACCAGAGTAAGAGTCAAGTACAAAATATACGAGGAAAATCATTGAATGGGAGATCTTAACCAGGGAAGAAAAGGTAATAATATTATTATGGGCACATGAGAAGGAGTAAACTGCATAGGAATATGTATCTTTCATATAGATCCAGCAATAGTGAGTGGAAGTTGCCCTTTAACTGTACAAATTGCACTATGCTTGAAACCATCAACAAAGGAGGCAGCACAGAATAGAACGCTAATCCAATGAAGAAGTTTTACCAGACACCGAATGCTGCTTATGACGATCGTGACCATTAGGGTTTATCGTGAGTCGGCCTAGCACAGGTAGGAACAGAAAAAATTGTTTACGAAAGCAACTTGGAAAGGTCGAAGGGTCTCTGAGATGAGCGTCGAAGGATTGTTCTGAAACAAATTCGATTGGTCTGCTGCCACTGCAGCTGAAAACGTTGCCGTTCTAACGATGAATGTTGCTGCTGATGCTCCTGATGCGGATGCTGAGGCCAGTGATGCTGCGAGCAGTAATTATGCAATGCGATCCGCAACATCTGTTCCTCATAGAGCAAGCGCTCAATGAAATCGGATCTCTCTGTCTCTCTCTGTCTGTCTGTCTCTGTCTGTCTCTGTCTCTGTCTGTCTCTGTCTGTCTCTGTCTCTGTCTCTGTCTCTCTCTGCCTCTCTCAGTCTGTCCCTGTCTCTGTCTGTCTGTCTCTCTCTGCGTTTATTTCACGCTAATTGTCGCTCACGCTCTGTTTCTCTCTCTTTCTGTTTGTTTCTTTCTCGAACTCTGTGATTCTATCAGTCTCTTTATCAGCGTTTCTGTCACTCTTCCTATACTTAGTTATCTGCGTCCTCTCCTCTCTCTGACTATTTGCTATCTAGTTGCTTCTTTCACTCTCTCTACTCCTCCTCTCGTTCCCTCACGCTTTGTCTCTGTCTCTGTCTCTGTCTATCTCTTCCAGTCCCTGTCTCTTTGTTTCCCTTGGTCTAATTTAATGTAGAAGGCACTCAATAGAGCATCGTAAGTAGGGACCTAGCCTACCTCAAGAGTTCTTTCAATTTTTACCGACCTCAGTGACGAAGCAATATTGTCTTAATGGCGTAATTGGAACGTATTCGGGTACAACTGTACACGTATGTATGCCCGTGATCTGTGCCAGCCAGCAGCATCTCATGAAAAGCGCCAGGCAGATCAATTATATGAATATCTGGCGTTCTGATCATTCTCTGAAATTATCTAAACCGTGTTATGGCACAGTATGGGTCCTGGTTAATATCCTTTCATCTCAGGTCTATCTAGGTCGACTTGAAATCGCCCTAAGGCCATTCACTCTCCCGCCACCCGATCATTTCCTCTCCCATATGGCGCGGCCATTGTCGTTATATACCATTCGGTTCCGTATTAAGTCTGTTAATGCTGATTATACTTGAACTGTTCCGATGTCGCCAACTGTTCAATCCAACCAAACACAAAGACCTTTATAAACTCTTTTTTCCAACGCCATTATTCTTTTGCATGGGCGTCGTGACAATGCATACTTGTTGATTGTGTTTCATTACCTGTCCAACCAGAAATCGTACCCTATCTGACGACGCTATAGAAGTCTTCTTGAATATGTATGTAAGCGTGTACGCACGCATGTATGTCTGCATGTGTTTGTGTATGTAATGTATGAATGTGTATGTGGACCTCTAAGGTCTAGATCGCTTTTATAATACAAAGTCATTATTGACCTGTGTTTAAGTCAGTTAATCCATCGACACATCAGCAAATATATTACATTCAATCAACGGATTCTGTGCTTCATCTGATACCTGAAATGCCGAGTATTATGTTGAGAATCTGAGGCTATCTCGGTGACTGGTAGAGTGACTATATAGGAATTCATTGCCTATGGTTCTGCACTGCGTTCAATCATCTCTTCAGTGCTTCTCTTTGATACAGACCGGCGTCAAACGCATTTCTTTCAACTTGTTCATCAGTTTTGTTTCTTCTGTGCTTCGCAGAGCTGGACAATTTCTACAACTACTCGTGTGAAGCCCGACCGAACTGCAGCAGCATCGGCAGCAGGGATGCGACACTGAGAAAGGAGACTATGAGGCAGCAGCAGCAGACCACGTGCTCTCGTCTGCAGACAGCATCTTCAAGGATGAATTCACACCGATTGTAAGAACGGTGTCTTAATGCAATGTAATGGAAAATATTATATTATGGAATATGTAAAGGAATACTTATAGCGCCACTCGATATCAGAGTCTTAGTTCACCGAATAATAGATTCTAGCGAATGAGAATGGCGTTAGGTCCAAGTGAGATTGCAGACACAATGCACTCTGGACAACAATGATTATAGACGAAGATATCCAGGCACTCGTGGATAGACCCGTGCGACTGGAACACGTTAATTGTGATTGAAACAAACCACAGACAGTGACGCAATTCAGTGAAGGGTTGGCTTTAATATGGCAGTTCGTTGCTTTGGTTTCTATTTCTAGTTTGTTCCAATAAAGCATTCAGACACAATTTGCTGCTTGCTATAGTTTCAATTGCGACAGCTGTGCTTTGCACGAGAACTGACCTGGCCCATTTTCCCATCTGCGACCTAAAGAATTTTAGCACCAATTGGGCCATTCTGATTAAGACCACAAAACCGTCGTTTATTTTACATTTCTTTTATACATAGCTAGTGCTGTTTTTTTGCAAAATCCTTGCTCTAATTTACGTCATATGTAGTTAATCATCACGTTCATATTAATTATCGCCGCCATTAAAATTGGTTGTCGGAAATTTCCAATGATTGGGCGTTGAAACTAGCCGCGCCTCTAGCGACTCTGAGAGGATGTTTTTTTCTGAATGAAAAGTTTACTGTTGAATTCGATAGGGACCGCAGAAAATGGCTTCATTTGATTAATGAAACTCTCACTTGCACCACTAGGCCTTGAAGATATACATGGGGAATTGCCTAACCAACTCTGAACTTATCATTCGATGAGTCACCTTATCGATCCATCTACTTGGAACACGCTTCCTTCCTCTGTTTGCTCTTTTCTGCTTTCACTTTTCTTAATGCCTATTTAATCTAGCTGAGAAGTAAGAGAATGGAAGGGAAGGTCAGTAAATGTAAGGTAAAGTTATTGCAGCGTATTGTAAAAAAACATTGATTGTATTCGAGCGACGAATCAGAACAGACTTCTCGCGGGTACTTGAGCACTGGCAGCGCTTCTGAACGGTTCACCATACAGGAGGCGCATTGCAAATGCTTTAATACATTACAATTCAAGAGTCTTACCTTACATTTACTGACCTTCTTTACTATACCTTACTTCACTTTACCTCACTTACCATGATATTTTCTGATGTTGTCTTATCTGACCATATGTTACCAGACGTCTTATTTTATCTTTCCGTACCTTCCTTCAGCCTTCGCCACATTATCATATGATATATTACATTACTATCGTGTTAACTTCAGAATGGGTCCAAATCGCCAGTCTCCTCTCTGCATCCAGTCCTTCCGCGCCAACTCCTCGTCGGCAACTCGCGTTTCGAGCGACGAGTCGAAACAAACGAGTCTCGAACGCGAGAAGATGCAGCCGACCAGCCTCCGTCGAACGTACGGTCTGCCGGACAGCCTCCGGTCGGCAGAAGGGGGCAGCGGGGGCGCGGGAAGGGACACAACAGGCCCATCAGGGGCTATGTTGCTCGACTCAGACCGACAGAGAAGGGATAGTGGAGTGCTCGTCGAGGATCAGGACACGACCGGAAGTGGAAACTCGATGCTGGCGCTGAACATTCCGGCGATTGAGCTGACGTCGATTACGAAACAGTTGGACTATAGCAGCCTCGACAGGAGAAACACCACCGTCAGGCAACATTAAATATGGACAACAAGACTTCAACATGGTCGTAGACACCGACACGCCAGTTGACCATGCTATAATAAGCAACGACATCATCATAATCATAGTTGTCGTCATCATAATCATCATCATCCTAATCAACAAAGGAAACCTCATCGTTGTCGTTGACTAGAACTTCATCATCATTAACGAAGTCCACTAAGACTCTCAGCTGAAGAACGATTTATAGACACTATCTTCTATTGCTCGATTTGTATTGTATTGTATTGTATTATATGCATTGCATTTTATCGCTAAGCATGTACACAGATCTGAGCTGGATATTTATCTAGGACCCTTTAGGCATATATGAGGCGCTGGACATGACTATATATATATTATATAGGCCTATCTTACTCATCTAAAGTGGTGTACAGGTCTGGGTTTCATTCCTTACCTAGGTCGTCAGAGTTCCCGAATTCCTTGTAAAACTCAGAGTGACCCTTTTGTAAACAGCTTCAGCGTCTTTAAATCTAAATAAACCCACTAAATCTGGACCAGTGATGAAATTTGAAAAAATGATGAAATTAGAGAATTAATACAAACTAGGTTATGCAAGCGTTATGTCTACCTGCTAAGTTTAATTGTACAAGAAGACAAGGTTAAAGGTCGTCCGTGCAAATCTTAAGACCGTTACAATGCTGTAATTATAAATTACGATTATTGTGCTATTTCGTGATTATTTTTGCTCTATATTATTTTGCGCATGTTCGGACGTAGGAGGGTTAATAGTTAAAAAGGTGTTGGGATGTCGGATTTATTATTGAGGTCGTTTTTATGCCACAGTCAACACAACGCCAATTCTTTGAACAACACTTCTCTTTGAACTTTAGCGTGTGACCTTCATCTTTACATTTCCTTATTTTCGAATGTAACGTATCACCGTTTCTAGAGCGTATTTTGAAAACCTAATGATTACTGTGACTTATAAATTGAACTGAATTTGAGTTGATTCAGTGGAATGACGTCAGTTGTAGGATTCTGTTGTGGCATTCGTATAGGTCAAAATTAGAGAAATATATCTGCATGAAACTTCTACTGCATAAAAACAAAGTAGGCCCTATACACTTTTTCGTTATTTGTAAGGTCGCACGCAAATCTTTATTTATTTGCGAGTAAATGTAACCTTGTAACGAAGTCACACTGCACAGTAACTTTAATGAAACGAGAGTAATGTAAGGAAACAGGACTAATGTAAAGAAAGTCACCGTCACTCACTCGTTGCGAAATGGAAGTGACTGTGGCCTTTTAAGATCGTCAGATTTGAGCATTAACTGACTTTCTTCAGGTTGTCAAAAGTGATTGAACTGCCGCGGCCGTCTAATATAGCCATACGACAGTATACTAACCAAATGAGTAACGGCAATCAACAGCAATCAAAATAGGTCAACCGCAACTCTGTTAAGCTGGTCCATTGGAATAATTGATACGTCCATATAGGATGTATTGAGTCAGGCTGTTATAAACTGTGATCTTTTTAACAGATTTAACTGTAGTACTCGTCTATAGGATGGAAGGATAAGTAGGCACTGGTGACTTGGTATTCCAAGGACGGTCACCCATGCTGGAGTAAATATTGCGACATGGTCCCTCTAGTCTATCCACATTAATCTACTGTAGAGTCTAGACATTTGTTTGAATTGTTATGCGAACCGCGTAATTGGACATGTGTGAACGATCGGTCATTCAAAGTGGGCGATGAAGCGCAGCAAAGACTGGCCAATGTCCCCCGAAAGGATACTGCGAAACGCTTAAAGGTTATGAGCGACTTAGTCCACAACTTTGTCTATGTATCCGAATGGTAAGCACCTATTTATTCAAATGAGAAGAACCTATTTTTTTGAATGAGAAGAACCTATTTCATCGAATTAGAAGAACCTATTTATTCGAATGAGAAGAACCTAATTATTCGAATGAGAAGAACCTAATTATTCAAATGAGAAAAGCCTATTTATTCGAATTAGAAAAGCCTATCTATTCGAATGAGAAAAGCCTATTTTTCGAATGAGAAAAGCCTATTTATTCAAATGAGAAGGACCTATTTATTCCAATGAGAAAAGCCATTTTATTCCAATGAGAAATACCTATTTATTCGAATTGGAAGAACCTATTTATTTGAATGAGAAGAACCTATTTCTTCGAATCAGACGAACCTATTTCATCGAATGAGAGGATATAAGTAATTGAGGCGAAGAAGTGGATGTCAATGAGTATCAATTTACATTCTGCCGTAGTCTAGATAGCGAGACATCTCGCAGTAGAACACAGACAGCGAAACTCTATTCGGACTATATCACGAGGAACCTTCCGCGTGGAGGAGGGACTGAAAGTAAAGAAAGCATGAACACCAAAGTCATCTCGTTGAGAACTAATCTAGGTTAAGTAAATATACTGGGTTAAACATCAATCAATCAATCGGTTTTTTGTAGCCAACCATTAGCAATTCTAGATTACAAATTAGACAGTCTGTAGTATCGATTGATGGACGCCAACGTACGACATAACAAGATTCTCTTTCTAGTTTCCAAAGCCCTGCTAGGCTGTGCCTCGAGATCTCTTTCTGACTATTTGCGAAAGCCATTAGGTGCAACCACTCTCGTTCCTTGCGTTCTGTTGATCGTCTTGATCTTTTTGTGCCTAAGACTAAGACTGCCCTGACCCAACACATGGCGTTTGCTGTTGTGCGTTCATCTATCTGGAATGACCTTCATCGATCATTAAGGACTAAACTAATAACTGGATTCTCTAATAACTGGATTCTCTCCATCGACTTCTCACTCTTTGAAGACGTCTGTCTATTTTCCCCTGGAGTTATCTGCCTCTGAAAAGTTATTCCTTCGAGAGGAGCTATATAAATCTAAAAATACGATACGATTATAACAACGTACGAGTAGCGTAACGTAGTAGGTCCTATGTCTTTGGACAAAGTAACGTGCGTTCCTTAAGTACGGTGGCATATTGATTTATAATACTAGACGATGTATCATATAACTCAAAGAGCTGGTTTCATGTCGAAATTGATTATCGCAGAACATTCAATCTCATCTGTCATTTAAAAGACGATTGTCTTCAATGGACGACAATTAATACATATTGCAAAAGACAATACTAATAAGTCAAATCACATGTTCTAAGTTAAGTTGAACACTATTTAACATTCGTGCAACTTGTATGCATTTATCCTTCAAAGGCTGGAAAGTAAATTCTGATTTGCACTCGACATAACATGAAAAATTTAGGAATTACTTTTTAGATGAAGACATGAAACACTCAAGTGAGATTTCCTGTCCGCCTATATCCTTGCTATTGGAAATCAAAAGTATTTTATAGCACAAGAATTAGCGCGCACTTATATAATTGAGCATAGGCCTACTTGGTATAGCTACATTACCACTGCTCTATTACATTTATGGTAGGTTTAGTATATAATTAACTGTTCCCGGGCAAAATATTGTCGCAGATTCATTAAGTCTTGAATTGTTTCTTGGCGAGCCTTTATCATTGCAAAACGATTGATTGCTGCTTCTCAGCCAGTCGTACTTGATCGATACGAATGCCAGTCCCGGATGATGTTCATTTGTCATGGTGGATACTGGATAGCAACTAATTTTCAATTATTTTCAGTTTGCTAACGCTTCTTTCTGCTATAGCCGACGTGATAGGAAGACGCCGATATATTATTAAGAAAAGCAGTAGGCCTATAAAAATACGAAAATCAGTTCTTTTAGAAAAAAACTGAGAAATAAAAAAAATGACTTATTACGATTTCTATTTTTTACTGCGTTTGAATATTTAATATTGCTTATGTAGTTCATATCTTATCAGCAAATAACAAGTTTTCAATGAAGCACAAAGTAACATGAATCGCCTCTCACTTACTTTTCATTATGTCTTGTCTCATCCTCTCGCTATTACCTTCTCTAATCAATTCTTGTTGTTTTTCGTCAATTTTTCTCAAGATTGCAATCGTCTCCCGCAGGATGAACATTACACGGATCTTATCACCCGAATAATCTTTCTTACATTTACAGTAAACGCATTTCAAATTGGCCAATGCTAAATTGTTGTCCTTCTAGGTCATCAAAATAACCTGAATCCGTTCCGCTTGTTTTAAAGGTAACGATTCATGTTACACCTGTGCACAGACTAGGCTGCGACAGACAGCGTTGACGTATTGGCAGTCAACGCGGTCTGACAGCACGCAGCTGCCAACCAAAGACCATATCCGTCGACGTTTCATTGTTGTATCTATGGATTCCTATAGAGACTATTAAGACTAAACCAAGTTAAGCAATAAAAATAACAGAAGGCAAATACTAATAAAAATAAGAGAAAACGACAAAAACTGGTAGAAAAATATTTAAAAAACTGGATTTTTAAAACAAAAGAATCGTTTTTACATCTATGGATGTATGGTACAAATGACGGGTAAAGCTCCACACGTTTCGTCATTTCGCAAATTGAAATAGAAGAAATTCAATCAAATTGTAACGTGCTGTGGAAGTAGTGCAACTTAATTAATTTAATAACTTAATAGGCCTGATCTGCTTTTGAGAAATTTAGCAAACCATTTGAACAATTTCTTGCTTCGTACATCTGAACATTAATTTCCAAATGCAGCAGACGAAGGAAGCGCATGCGCTAATGAAAATTTAACTAGAATGTATAACACGAATTATTGCAAGTAACATTCGAGGGAAATAGTTGAAGCGCTTAATGCATTAGGCCGGAACTTTAACATAACTTACGATGTCGCGCAAGGCTCTCTTTCAGAAGAGCAGAATTAGGCAACTCTACCCATCGTCTCCTGTAATTTCTTTGATCTGTTTCCATGTTGGTGTGACTTTCTGCAGATTGCTGAATAACTTCATAATGGCCTCTTTCAAGCATCAAAATCATTTAATCATGACAATCGGTCATTTACAACAAAATAGGGGCTTCTATTACATGGCTTTTTTGCTTTAAAAACAACCACAATCTTCGCTGAATGTGAAAATAAAATAAAACTTAACCAGAACTTTCCAGAGATTTGAGTTCGTCTTCCAATGTTTAAGGAGTTTAAGTGGATATTCGATTGGTTTAGTAAGCTCTGTCTATTTAACCGCTGAGACTGTTTTCAGGTACAAACGCACATCATAGTTAACACAAATAGATTAACGAGGCAACTTATGCCACAATAAATAAATTAACGAAAATCTGATTGCGTCCAGCTAAGCTCATCGTCTATATACGACGGTTCGCAGAGGGGGTCAAACTCGCCGTCTATGATGGTCTCGTTTGCTGAGCTTCGCCACTAAAATACATAACACAATAAATAAATAGCAATCCATTCAAAAACATGAACCAAATTAAACTTTAATTTCCACTAAGTCAATATTATTGAATTTCGACAATTCGGCAAAGTCTTGCTAACGTGCAATCGTAATCGTATACTCGAAATTTCTACATCGCCCACAAAAGCGAAGGCGGGGAACCAGCTTATCCGCGGGCGCTTACTCAACACGAAATCGAGAGGCAGATTTCGATGTGTAAACAGCTCCTCTGATGCGACGCAGTGCTTGTCGATTACTTGGTACCTAATTCATAGACTTTGAGAGAGATATAGAAGTTAGGGGTTTCGATAACCATCCTATTACTAATCTTTGCTAATAAAAACTGCACAGCAGCACTATTATCTGTACCACAACCACAAAAACCACAATCGCAATCTTTATCCAAAATCAGCCAAAAATACTTATTACCGTCTCCCCAGACTTGCTACCACAGCCAAGAAAAACAAGTATTTCGTCTTAATATTATACTTATTTAAACCAATGGGTCAGTAACATTGTTGTGTTCTTTACATGTCTATCTCTCCTCCTAATTTCTCTCCACCCAATGCTTTGCTCTGGCTGTCATGGCCAACATGCACAGAATGTAATGATACGCGAAGTATCCTCTTTACCGACCAAGAAGGGATGCATGCCATTTGAATGTCGATCCTTATTTCCCATTCATTCCATATCATCCTCTTATCATCCTGCCATCTTCCTCCTTCCTCCTCCTCCAATCTCAGCTGCAGCAACAGCAGTATATGATGATTTCGGTGTCAACTTAGTAGCCAATTAATAATTCTACATCTTCCTCGCAATTGAGACCAGACGCATCTCTTCCTGTGACTCACTGACTTGTAATTTCAAGTGTCGTTCCCCAAATAGCCAAGTCTGTCGGGCCGTAATTGATCAATATTGGGCCGGCAATGGCCCCAATGAGTGGCCAACGAAGAAGTCTGTTAGGGTCAAGGCGTTCGCTTTGTTGGCCTTGAGTAAGTCCTTCGTCAAAGTTTACATCTCTAAAACTGGAAGCATCGCCTAAGTGGCCAAATGCCTTCTTTCCATACGCCAACAAAATAGACCTGACACTGAAACATAACAGCATTTAGACCTCCAGCACTATATTATAAAATGATGATGATGATGATGGTGATGGTGGTGGTGGTGGGTGGTGATGGTGAGGCATGTTGGTGTCTCCCTTCAACAAGCATCATCATGCCATCTTCTCAAAGAGTCCTAACTCTTATATATAGCCTGATCTTGGGGCCTGGCCTCTCTACTTCGTCATGGTTTTCGGCGGTATAAGAAGCGATGCACCTGTAGCACCCATGGTCCTCTTTAGTTGCATGTTTTATGAGCAGGGTACTGACGACCGAGGTCTTGTCATGACTGTTGCTCCACCTATCATGACGCAGTTCTTTGCCGTCTAACTTCCAATAGCTAATGGTTGGGCAGGGGGAAGCCCCAAGTGCGACAGCTTATGTTCAAATCCTGACCCTCGTAAGCGATGTATGACCTGTACGGCCTCGTGAGGTACGGTATTGCTGGAAAGCAATAATAACTCAACTCATTTAACAGTTCTTCCTATTCCACCATACGTCAATCCATCCATCCAAACCCTCCTACACCTTTAAACTTACCTTCTTATTTACTCTTTCCTTCTCCATCGTTCTATCCACTCATCTACGGTTCACTGATTCCAAACAGCCACACGTCCATCCAGTCATTCACGCAATATCCATACGCCCATCTTTCATTCCCATCTTTTCTTCCATCATTCCTTCGTTCGTTTGTTCGTTCCTTCCTTGCTTCCTTCCTTGCTTCGTTCCATACTTCCTTCCTTCCTTCCTTAATTCTTATCATCCATTTACTCACCCTTCAACTCTTCCTCCATTTATTCATCCAAGCATTCAACCATTCACTAAACTCAACCAGTGTTTCTCGCTCAGTCTTAATACAAAAGAAGACCTAAATAAGTTCGCCTGTCATGCTTGCGCAATCTTGTAAGTGCAAGTATATAAAAGACTATTTATGTAGCCGTACTGGAGGTGACGTCAATGGAGAGCGGTCATTAACAGACTTAGTTGCTTCCACGGCGACTAGCGTAAAATCAGTTATATCATAGTTGAAATCTTTGCCGCTAGGAAGCCTTATAATTTAAAAAACGTAGGCCCTATAAGAAAACCGAACATCTGCACCTATTAGGCTGAAGGTTAGCACTAATGCCTCGATGATAACCACCAGAGGCATCCATTCTCAAGGCTAATGTCGCTTACCGTAAAATAACAGGCGTTAAATGGAGGCAAAATTTTGATGAATCTTTCTTCTAATCATTGGGAGGACAATGACTGCACATATTTTTTATCGACTACTTTTCATTTGCGCTTGAAGACCATGACCTTGTATTTATCACGATTATTTATTAAGAGTAAAAAATAATCTCTGAGATATTACTATTGTCATTATTATTATTATTATTATTATTAATATTATTATTATTATTATTATTATTATTATTATTATTATTATTATTATTATTATTATTATTGTAACGGAACGGGGCCTATTCGACAGTGACCAGGATGACGACTTGCAGCCCCGTCCGATATGGGGGTAGTTCGAGTTGCAGTCCGCTGAGTAAGGCTTCAGTGGTGTGCTGAAGACTAACCATTTAAGGTTTAAATAGCTCCTTTCTGGATGACGCATGGAATAAGACACGCTTGTTCGATAATCCTCTTTTAATGTACAACGGAAAACAATACTTCGGTAGCGCCCATTCGGAAACAGTCCGTATCTCGCCCCTTCAATACACCCTACGTCGATAACTAACGAGTAATTGCAACGCTACGTCAATGGCTGTGACGGCGACCATCGCAAATCTACGACGACTATATCCACGACGACTATCGCAAGCCATGACGACTATTCGTGCTTCCTAGGAGCCGAGACTGCAAGGCCGAAGCCGAATCTACAAGGCTCCCCGATGACGATCTCCAAACGACGACGACGATTCCCAGGCGACGACGACGATGATCCCGATCTTCCAGGCGAACTCCTTTTATACTAATTTGCTGTAGATAGTAGATGATACACAGTGGATAGGAGATAGTAGACAGTAGAGACTACACAGTAGATAGTAGATAGACTACAGTAGATACGATATAGTAGATAGTAGATATCTACAGTAGATAATAGATAGACTACAGTAGATAGTATACAGTAGATAGTAGATATCTACAGTAGATAGTAGATAAGCGTCTACAGCAGGTAGATACCACAGTAGAAAGAACACAGTAGACAGGTGTACACAACAGGCAGACACTACAGCAGGCCGACACTAGGTAAGCGTACCCCTAAACCGTTACATTATTATTATTATTATTATTATTATTAATATTATTATTATTATTATTGCCATCATCATCAACATCATTACTACTACTACTACTAATTCCCCTACTCCACCTTCCCCCTACTACTACTACTACTATTACTACTACCACTAATAATAATAATCAAAATAGTTCTCATTATTATTCTGAATTACTCCGCCTTATATCACCGTCGCTTATTTTATCAATATATTATTGTCTCACAGTCAGAGCTGCATACAATTCTATTAAATTACTTGGCTTTTTCATCTGTAAGAAAACCTATAAATCTCAAAAGTCAAAATTGTTTGTAGGTTTTTACTTGCTTGTAGCAAATTATTATCAAGATTCAAGCCTTGGGTGTTAAAGTCTACACTCTGAAATGCACATGGCTGTGAATAATGGGTCAGAGAGACCGAGGAAAGGTGCACTGGATGTTCTAGGGATGTTCTAGGTGGTGATTTTCAGTCCGGAGTGCAACTGGGCGTGCCTAGAAAACCTAAGCAAACTTTCTTAATTAAAAGCTTAGATCTGCTCACGGCGTAACTTCTTTTCTTTTCTAATCTATTTACAGATTTATAAAGCGCCTCTCACAGTACAACCTAATCAGAGGCGCTCCCAGTGCAAAAAAACCCTGGAGAAAAAAGTCTTAAGAGAACGAGCAGAAACAGTTGTGCTACTAGATAAGATTGCAGCACGAGTCACAGCAGGAAGGCTGTCCCATAGAGAAGGGCCAACAGAGGCATAGACACGATGCTGAGCTGTGACAGTTCTAGACTGCGGTACAAGAAGATCGTGACGCTTTATACCGCCATTACTAGACTGTCCAAAGCATCAAACTCGACGGTCTCTTCAATTGAAGCTGTAAGTTAGTACAACTTCAATTGAAGCGACCGTCGAGTTTGATGCTTTGGACAGTCTAGTAATGGCGGTATAAAGCGTCACGATCTTCTTGTACATTACGATTCATTGAAACTTACCAGAAAACTGTTAAATCAAATTAATTGTTGCAGACGTTGTCTCGTAATTTCTGTTTCTCTTGTTTTTATCATGTGGTGCCTTATTTCTTTTTGGTAGGTAGTGTGTGGTAGGGCAAATGTGCCTCTGAAGGCAACCGCATTATTATTATTATTAGGTAGGCTAATCGTTAGTTTCCTCCCATGGAATATGCCACTCTAATGCTGTCATAATTATCGCTGACGCTAAAATTAAATCATCCTTCCGGCAGACTAGGCTACGTCACAATTGAATTGGAAAAAATAGGGCGGCAGATCATTGACAACTGTTAATTGTTAAAAATTTAATTGATTAATTTTTGCTTGTTCGATTAATAAGCTTCATTATTTCATGGTATCGAGAGACACGCTTACAGAGCAAACAATGTGGCGAAAGATGATAATATGAAACATATTATGAGTTAAACAGTAAACTCACATTCAAGACTGGTCTTGTTCGCCGTTTTCATATCATCCACGGATACCTCGCACGTGTATTCGTCCAAGTCATCTTTTTCTGCCAAATTATTCGTCTTGACATTTAAAAGATATTTGGCTACGCAATAACTGGCAATATTTGGGAATGTAGGTCGCCTACGCGTGAGTCTGCAAGTTGCCAACATTAAAGGCTACAACCCCCTCATTTTGACCTACAGCTCGCCTACCTTTTGACCAACTGGTGGCTTACATTTGGACCTGCGGATCGCCGACATCATGAACAACGAACGGATCGCCAACATTTTTACCTAGTGGCCGTCCATAAATGACGTCACACATCGACATAAAGATCACAGTTCCCTAAAATATGACGCCACAAGACTCTGACCCTCCCCAAAAACCCAAATGTTCAGAATGTTATTTGCAAGTTTTTAAAATACAAAAAAATTGCAACTAGAAAAATACTTAAAACTATATAGTAGAAAAAAGAAAAATGGAGAAAGTTTAATTATTACACTCATTATATTATTCCACAAGATGAAAAGCTTTGGTTGAATCATTACATTGAGAAATGCTTAATAACAGTAAGTTGAAGCAATCCGAACTTTATGCTTCTCCATTCTCCCACGGAGAAGAAAAATGGTCCTTCATAGAATAACTAGGGAGAGATTGGATCTAAGCATCCTGTTTAATAAATATTCCATTCAGATCCAGCTCTTCTTCATCTACCCAATCTACACTCTACCCATTTCCTTCGTTTGGGATTAAAACTATTAGTTCACGTTGCCAGGGTGCAGTTGATCTTTAGGGCCTGCTGCTTTTTGGCGGTATTAATTGATTCCTGCTTTTGTGTTCCAGAATGGCTGCCTCACTTCCAAAACCCAAAAATTGATACAGAGCGTCAAAGTTAACAAGCCAAAAGTAAGAATGCAATAATCATAATTAGTGTTGCTAAACTGTGGTAACAATTACTGATAATTATATAAATAAGTGGAGCTTGTTTAATTGACTGAAAGGTTATTTTAAAAAACATTGCATTTTGATGTTTGATGCGATGATGTGACGTCACATTTCTCAGACCACTCTACCCCTCGTCACAAATGTGTGACCCCTCCCTCGGCGCGTGACGTCGTTTACGGACGGCCCCTACGGGTCGAGTACAGACAGAGACATAGAATGAGAGAGATCGGGAGAGGCGGAAGCGGTAGGAGAGAAGAGGAGAAGGAGACATAATTTAAGACGTAACATGAAGGAAACAGTGGTGAATGCCAATACAGTGCATGTGTTTTCACTTGTGCTTCCGATAAGGATCTAATCTGAACTTCTCGCAGCACGCATAAGACCTAATTGTAAGAAACAAGTAATTTTGTAGGTATACCAACATTGATATTATTAGGTCACTGCCAGTATTCATCAAGGCACTGTCAGTATTACAAGTTGTTATTTGAAAAGCTAATTATGGTTTTAATTTTCACTGATAGATTGCGGTTTCCATTCATTTCGTCGCATTTTCAGACCTGCATGCATTTGAAAGAAACCACAGAAGGTTACATCTAACAACCCATCTGTTTGTCTGTTTCATTACTTAAGGCTCTAATGTTTGATGAGAGTGATAGCTATGTACATCTAATGAACCATCTAACAAATACAAAGTGGTCGATGGTGGCTTTCAATCAGTGGTAACTTCATACAACACTCACATCATTCCACAATATACCGGCGAAACATCGCTCACAATTATCCAGCTGCATGAGATGAGTTTTTTCCTTCCTTCGTTTCCTTGTGCTTCATTTAAATCATTTGTATTTGACAAACGGGTGGGCTATTAGATCGTTCGTTGTATGTAGGCCCTATGTGGCTATCACCGTTCGGTGGTTTCTTTAAAGATGCACGCAACCCTAATTATTTGACTAAATGAAATGCGACGATATTGCTGCTGATCCATATATTATAAATTATTATAAATTTATCGTCTTAGTAGTAGTAATGGAAGTATACGGAAAGCATGGGAAGTAGTAGCATTAGTAGATGTTGTTGAAGACTTGAAGTAGTAGTGGCACGGTGGCTGATCGGTTAGAGCGGTCAGCCCGTAACGTTCAGTGTGTGCTGAGCGAAGCGGGTTCGAGACTCGTCCGGGAAGTCACTGTGTAGGGACCTTGAGCAAGTCCTTCGCGCACAATTGCTCTGCAGTACAACTGCAATTGCGCCGTCGAAGCGTGTGTATGCACTTCTGAGCAAAAACTTATGGACGAAGGGCGGTATTAAATTTCGGTAATAAAATAAATAACGAAATAATAAAATAAATTGGTGTTGTTGTCATTGCTGTAGTAATTGGAACAAATGTGATAGGGGAAGTACTGGCGGTAGTAGTAGCACTATTGTCATCATTAACCCTATTTTATTTATATTTTTTATTTATTTAACTATTATTATATGGTAAACAGGATCCATCGGGGACTTAGATATTGCGAACAATTGATGCAATTTGTCTGAAAATGGCCCTAAAGTATACTCGTCGTTGTTGTCCTGCTTGACGAAAATTCCATGAAACGCCATTATTATTATTATTATTATTATTATTATTATTATTATAATTATTATTACTATAATTATTATTATTATTATTATTATTATTATTATTATTACAATTGTTATTATTATCATTACCATCGTGACCTACGTGTCGCTTACACCACCAACAACAACAACATCACAATACTCATCATCAGCAACATCGTAATCCTTATTTCAAGGTAAAGATGATTCTTTCAGCTTTCAGAAAGTCTCACAGAGATTAGGCATTACTTCTAAAACAGTAATCTTCGCCGAGTTATGGCAACATATTCATCTTCACTATCGTTCTCATATCGTCGTCGTCATCGATTTCATCGTCATACTCAACAGCATCATCGTCGTTACAATATCATCACAATCAGCGTCACTGCCATCATCAATTGTATCATCATCTTGTACTTCGTCATCACATCGTTATCATCATCGTCGTCGTCACCGTCGTCATCGCCAACATGTAAAGCATCTTACCTATGAGCCCGAAGCACAATTTGCTGCTGTCTTTATGTGTTTCGATGGACACGGCGCGTTCATTGTTGCTCGTGATCGTTGTTTTGTTTTCATCCGTCCAGACGAATGTTAGACTCTTCCCCTATTCTGTCGCAAAAGCTTTACATTTGAGGCACGCCTTCCGATCATCACCTGCAGTATCACCATCAACTTGAACCACAGACAACAAAAATATCAGATCAATTGGGTTCTGTAGACCCGCTATAGAATATTACACCCCAACCATAAGCCAACACCACCGTCTTGTGCACAGCCTATACGCGGCATGTGAGCAAAATGTCCATTCTGTAAAAATATCAAAACCAGCATCTTTTCTATTCTCATTCTCATTGTTTTGGGTACGGTATCATTCAATAACCGCGCGCAAAATACCGCGCCATAACTAGCGCGCGTTGTTTATTAGGGCCCATCTATATATTACGTACGCAGAAAATCGGATATTCGAACTCCCTGTTGCACCACGTACATTTTTTTTAGCTTAACCCCCACCCCATTGCAAAGGTCAAATAACTAAAGATATTGATTTTAATCTATCTATAAGTCTATCTACTTATCCATCCATCCATGCATCCATTCATCCATCCATTCATTCATCTATCTCTATCTCCCTCTCTCCGTGTTTGTCTGTCTCTGGCTGTCTGTGTGTCTATGCGTTCTGTCTTTGTATATATCACGGTGGCTCTCTGGTACAACTGCTATTCTTTAGAATTCGTCCTCTGAGACTTCTCTCAGTAGCGCCCTTGTAGTAAAAACTAGTGTACGAAGAAATGACCGTCGCAATCCAATTTGCACGCACCCGGAAGATTAATGGCCTTACAACGAAACAATTGAGGCTGCTGTCACATTGTCCGTATATCTAGGTCAGATGAAACAAGGGAACTGGTCATTTACAGAAAACACTGCAACATACAGGCCTAAACCAAAGCTAAACCACCATCTTCTAAAATCTTTCTTCAATAAAATCATACACTATTTCATGTTACTAGAGTAGAAATGATAGTTGATTAATTATAATTATAAAACAAATTGAAATAGCGCTGTCTGTGAAACGCTTTTCATTTAATAGTCGAAATAAAGTTGTCTAATGATTTTTTCAGTAAGCGTTCCATTTTCAGATAACTAGGATAGCACTGAAATACAATACAATTGTGTTTGATGTTGCTTTTCTTCCAAACTTTATAAGTGCACGCAATCGTTCGACATAATATCTATGGTGCAGGTGAAGAAAAACCCTACAAAGGAACGTACATCTTAGGGTTAGACACGAGCCTCTGCGTTACGTTGCGGGTCGAGAGATCTAACTTATCGGCCACCGTGCCAGACACCTAGACGAAAAAATGTAGTCTGATGACAGCCAGCATGCGTCGATTCACTTGCCAGCGTGACATCGAGGATAATGCCCGACGAGTGGGGTGCTGGTCCGCCACCTAGGACACACCATCTGGCCAGGCCTTAGATAGCTGGTCAGAGGTCAAAACATATAATCTAGACAGCAGTCTGCGGAGATAACACACTTGACCGTCATTCTGCCCCCAATTCACTTAGATTGATTGTCAGTGCCACTCCATAGGCTCTCCAAACCCGGCCTTTCACTGAATTCAAGAGATTATGGTTACTGAAGAAGAATTGGTCTATATAGGTCTATCCAGCTGAGCCCCAGACTCATTTGATTGGTACACAACAGGTAATCGATCGATAAGTCAGATCTCTCGACCCGCAACATATCGTATCGTATCTGGTTATTTATATAGCGCTTCTTCAAGTATCAGCTAGTCAGAAGCGCTCTCTGCTTGACAGCCGCGAGGAAATAAGAAAGTCTTCAGGCAACGAAGGGATGAGGGTGGGAGTCCGATTATAAGCTTGCTACTGATAATGGATGGCAGGTCATTCCACATAGAAGGGCCCACGATGGAACAGGCACGGTGTTGAGTTATAACGCGGAGGCTCGTGTCTCGCCCTAAGATAGATCGGTAGATCGTTCAAAAACGCAAAGAAACCATTGATCAAAAACAAAACACAGAACGACATATGTTCACATTGTTCGAGGTGACGATAATAGTCAAGCATATTATATCGTGCAAGGCGTACAATCTGTCAAATGGTAGAATAAGGCAAAACACAACCAATTTGTTCATGACTGTACAAATTGCATTAGATCAGTGAGGTCTAACATTAGATTTAAATAGAATAAATCAGATTAGAGAACCATATTTAGTCTACTTTCACAAACGCTCTACTCAGTTGAGCCCAGCCTTTAACCAGCTTGATGGTTGCCATGGCCTTCACAAAACTACGACATTTGCCTTATTCTTTAGAGGTATGCGAGATTTGCCATATCGTTTAGTCAAGCGATTTGCATAATTATGCTCCACGCAACCTTGTTGAAACACTCTGCGCTCTAATAACTTATTCATCCGTTGAAACGGACGATGAAGCAATCTAAAAGAAATCGCCTTCTAAGCTCTACCTCTGAGAATAAGTATACAGGCAGTAAGGAAACAGCAACTTAACTCCATATATATATATATATATATATATATAAATTATATATACACAAAATACACATACATAGCATACAGTAATATGCGTGCATATAAATATATACGATTATACCTCACTGTAAGTTGTAGATACGAAACACACAAATACATGCATACGCATTGCAGATATTATATTGTATTGTATTGTATTTGAGCATTTATAAGGCGCTTCTTGTAGGGTGAACCGTTCAGAGGTGCTGCCGGTGCGAAAAGCCTCGCGAGAAGAAGTAGGTTGTGAGAAAAGCAAAGGAGGATGAGAGACTGCCAGATAGAATTTTAGAGTGAACAGATGGCAAAAGTGCATTCCACAGAGAGGGACCAAATGAAGCAAAAGATCGAGACTGAGCTATAGCTGTTCTAGTTCGAGGAACCAAAAGGTCAAGTCTGTTGGATTAGCGAAGTGCACGGAGGGAGGAAGCAAATATATTCTTTCATAGGCTTGAACATGCGGTGGGTGCATGGGTGAGTAAACCGTGGATGAATGCATAGATGTTTGATGGCGACTGCTGAAGGTAATTACCTGTGAAGGCTGTGATGTTGTCGTCGGACAAGACTTGGGCGATAAGACAAGCGATGAGACCAAGAGATAGAAGAATCATTGAAAGCTGACAAAACAAAACAACTAAATGGAATAAACAGAATATTAAGCACATGCTACTTATGTAAAACCATCATAATATTATTGTAGATCTACTTGCCACACAAATAATACAGTTAATATTATATATAAATGCACTACATTATATATATGCACATAATGATGAGTTATCTGCATGAATTCAGGTCCATTGGCCTTACGCAACCCGGATCTAAGACAAATTCCATAAAATGGGAAATTACATTGTGTGATTATAACCAACATAATTGATCGCGTGTATAGGTATATAAAACTTTATGGAGGGCGATCCTAATAATAATCAAAAATAAACGGCAAATATTCGTCGATTTTTAAAATTCCAAAATATTTTAATCCAGACATATGATAATAATAATAATAATAATAATTGTCTGGAATGGCCTCGTCTGGGTTGCACGCACGTTGTTTCACTCACAGGATTTTAACCTCATTTTCGTCGTTTTTCTGGTCTTTCAACGTTTTGACCGGTTTGGTTTGTATTAATGCCTGTTTGTGACACCGGCTCTGTCGTAGTTTCTGCGCTTATCGTCCTTTTGGACGTTTTTGGACGATTTTTGTTAGCATTTCGTAAGGATTCACCTGGCCTACATACGCGCATGCGCACGTCGAATTGGCGGGCGTATTTGTTTACAACCCATATTCACACACCTGTTCCTGCCCAATAGATTTCATATCCTAAAATACCTATACGCTGGTATTTCCCTGTCTGTTGTGCACTATACGTTCGGGTGCGCTGGTCACCTTTGAGGTCATGCCCCGCATCTGGCGCATGACTATTTTTAGAGTGGACCTATGAGAGTTCATTTGTGTAAGGGTTGTCACGGATGTCTCAGCCCGAGAGAAAACTAAAACCCAGAGGCACTTGCAGCCACTGCTTGTCGGCAAGACAGCTGCACTCAAGAGGGGCGCTGGTTCACCTTCACGGCCCTAGGGATAGCCCCTGCCCAGGGTCCAATTGTCCGCCGCTGGAGCGCTTAGCGAGCGGAGCGGCGCCGTCCGACACGGATGGAGGAGTCGACGGCGGGGCCGAGGGGCACCGGATGAATACACCCGTTGCGGTTTCGTCGACGGTACCCATCTCGCCTGTGATGACTGCTGCTGCGGGCCGCGCTGCCGATATTTCACACCCAGAGTCCCGCGGGCTTCTTCTCAGGCGCATTTGTAAGGGGGCCCGCCCAGCTTGCGCTCAGGCTTTGACCTCGACTCTCCTCAACATATGCAGAAGACCACAATCCACAAAAACTTGGCTGACCTTGCTTGAATTCGCCCCCTCGATCCTCGTTCAACCATCAAGGGCGGGTAGACGTCGCAACATGACAACTGTGATTAAGAACCGGACCGAAAAATGGTTGTCGGACCCTGAATCACTCAGAGAGGAATTGGGTCACGCGGGATATCGGACTAGTCGCCGGAGCAAAAGTGAAATGCTGCTGGCTGCCATTAACTCCAAACTAGAGGACGGCAATATAAGGGCGGCGGTGCGCATTTTGTGCGAGGGTGGGCAACCGGCTCTTGTAAACGAAGATAATCTCCAACTACTGCAAGAAAAACATCCTAAGGATCCCTTTCCGGAGGCCCTCGAGAGTCTTCCAGACCCAGCTTCGGTCGGAGCGTGGCAGGCGACGGCTGAGGATGTACTAGAGGCGATCCGCACATTTCCGACGGGATCGGCTGGTGGCCCGGACGGATTTAGACCGGACCACTTGAAGGACCTGGTTGGATTCGGCGGGGCGGCGCAGCCTCTTGTCGAGGCCCTTGCAGATTTTACAAACTTGCTGCTCCGTGGTGACTGCCCCCCCGAAGTTAGACCAATTTTGTTTGGCGGCAACATGATCGCCCTGAATAAAGACTCGGGTGGACTCAGGCCTATTGCTGTGGGCTACGTATGGCGAAGATTGGCGGCCAAATGCGCCAACAAATACGCAACGACGAAGCTAACATCTCATTTTGCACCTCTTCAACTGGGAATAGGAGTGCCGGGCGGTTGCGAGGCAGCGGTGCATGCCACTCGACGCTTCGTCGACGCTATGGGACCCAATCAAGTGCTGGTGAAGCTAGACTTCACCAACGCCTTCAACTCCCTTCGACGAGACATCATGCTTGAGTCTGTGCACAAGGTGATCCCTGAGATTTACCCGTTTGCCTTCCAGGCATATTCGGCCTCCACAGTCCTAAAGTTCGGCCATCTGTTCCTATCATCGCAGATGGGCCCTCAGCAAGGGGACCCACTGGGTCCACTTCTTTTCAGCTTGCCCCTTCAGTCGGTGCTGCAGTCACTCGATTCAGAGCTAAGGATTGGCTTCTTGGATGACTTGACTTTGGGCGGATCCGCTGAGGCCGTGGTCCGGGATGTGTCGGTAGTCGCCGAATTGGAAACACGGATGGGTCTTCAACTTAATCCACATAAATGCGAAATCTTCATGCCAGAGGCGCCGTCCGCATCAATATGCCCACTGCCCAGCTACACTAAGGTGGACGCGACCGCGCTGAACCCTTTGGGAGCCCCCTTGTTTCGAGGTGACGCTCTAGACGCCGCCCTGGAAAGCCAATGTGATGCGCATCGGAGGGCGATGGACAGACTGCGGCGTTTGACTTCACAGAACGCCCTGCTTCTTCTGCGTTCGTCCTTTGGAGCCTCTAGGCTCAGCTACCTCCTCCGGTGCTCTCCGTGTTTCGACCACCCTGCATTGGGGACACTTGACGGACTGCAGAGGCTGGGTCTGGAAGCAATTGTCAATTGCAATCTAAACGACATCCAGTGGTTGCAGGCCTCGATTCCTATAAGAGATGGTGGACTCGGCATCCGTAGGGTTGTCTCGTTGGCTTCTTCTGCCTATTTGGCCTCAGCCGCAGCGACTTTCGGATTGCAAACCACCATCCTCTCGGCTGCATTGACGGCTCCAGATAGATACGGGAAGGAACTGTTGGAGTCCCGCCGTGGATCTTTGCCCGAGGTGATACATCCAATGCCAATCAAGCAGAGCATCTGGGATCGACCACTCATTGATATCGACAAAACCAAGATCCGCCGACACGCCTGCGACTTGGTCAATGGAGCCAGGTTAGACGCAGCTTGCAGCCCTCACTCAGCCGATTGGCTGACCGCGCTGCCCATTGCCACATGCGGCCTTGTCCTTGACAACGAGGCGGTCCGGGTGGCGGTAGGCCTGAGGTTGGGCCTGGAACTTTGTGGCCCTCACAGATGCCACTGTGGAGAGGCGGTGGGCCCGGAGGGTCAGCATGGCTTCGTGTGTAGGAGGGCCCAGGGACGCTCTTTGCGCCACAACGTTATCAATGACATCGTTTGGCGGTCTCTTCTCAGGGCTCAGATACCGAGCACCAAGGAACCGGTCGGCCTATTTAGATCTGATGGGAAGAGGCCCGACGGGGCAACGCTCATCCCTTGGTCGAGGGGGAAGTACCTGGCATGGGATGCTACAATTGTTCATACCTGTGCTGCCTCGTACATAACCCAGACTGGGGAGAAGGGACCTGCGTCGGTTCAGGCGGCAGACCGCAAAACTCTAAAATACGGTGGGCTACCTGCCTCCTATGATTTCCAACCACTCGCTATTGAGACAATGGGCCGTTTCAACCCCTCGGCGTTGGATTTCATTAGCGAGATCGGTAGCCGAATTTCTCTTATAAGTGGCGACAGACGTGAGACGACCTTTCTTTTTCAGCGCATTTCTGTTTGCATCTAACGCTACAACCTAGTCGCTTTCATGGGCACCTTTCCGTTGACCACAGAAGACGAGGCCTGACCCTCGGGACAATAAAATCTGTACATTAATAATCTCTAAGTCCCTGGGGGAATGAAGTACCTCAGGGCATAAAAAAAAAAAATAATAATAATTATTATTATTATTATTTATATTATTTTTAAACGATAATTATCTTGCTTGACCCTATTTTCTCTCTAGATAAAAACCTAGGTAAATAAAATACTGTTCGGCAAGATGAAGTTTTGGATTGTATTAGCATTGGTGATGGCGAAGATGATGAGTAGGAATAAGAAGAGAACGAAGAGAATGAGGAAGAGGAGGAGGAGAAGGAGGAGGAGGAGGAGGAGGAGGAGGAAGAGGAGGAGGAAGAGGAGGAGGAGGAAGAGGAGGAGGAAGCGAACTGTGGACAATATTTTCAAATAAGTAAAAAGTTAATTATGTGAAATATTTCAAATGGCCCGAGACGTTGCCTAATCTTTTTCTAACTAGAAATATTTACATGACCCAATCATGTCACCTGTAATCACTTTACCTGTCTGCCTTATTACTTCGCATTAGATTGTTCTATCGTTCAAAGACGGTCTTGTTCGAGACGTGTTGATTACGTACGGAATTACAATAGGATAATTGCATGGAGAATGATTTGCGGGTATCAGAATGAGGACTTAGGACAACGTCTATCACGATCAGTCAGGTGGGTGCCAGACACAGATGTTCATGGTAAGAATTAAATAGTGCTGAGAAGCGATATGTAGACCCGAATGCTCTATTTCCGCAACGAATTAATCAGTTGCTTAGTCATAATGGAGGCTGGCGGTATAGACTGTATAAAAGCATCATACACGGATGTTATGCATTACGCTGACATCAGTGTTAGCGTATGTCGATACACATGCTCGACATGCATTGATGTTAATGGGTTACTCCCTCCTCAGCAGTCAGGTTTTCTGCGGGATCATTCAGCCGAGACTCAACAGCCTTCTAGCTGACTCCAAGGTTCTGTTAGATATATCCACTCTTGGTCTCCTCGATGCTAGACGTGTATTTGACTCCGTCGACCACTCCATCCTCCTCCAGCCTCTCCCTGCTTCCTTTGACCTATAACAGTTTGACAAACCCTTGGAATGGCTTCGCTCTTGCTTCAGAGATTGCATAGATTGTTGGCTCCTCTATGTCGTGCTTGGTTCTTGCTCCTTTGGGTGTATCCCATGTATCGGCCTCGGGTTCTATGCCCTATATTACAATTAATATATATTAAAGTATTATGTTAGCTCGCTACGACGGCCACGTGGACTCTTTCACCAGCTAATTGCTCATCACAAACAAGCGTGCCTCCACTGTCGTGTAGTTGATGCAGTGGCTACTGCTGAACTGGTGTCTCTTGCCATTGGGTCCATTTCTTGTTCGATGGCCTAAACTAGATTGCTCAGAAACCCATCTAGAACCAAATTCATCAGACTTACTGGTCGTAGTAGGCAGCTAACTAATTTGACCTTCAGTTTTGGCTAAAACTTTCGCCAAGTTGCCTTATCGCTTACCTTTTGCGCACTTGGAATCACATTTGACCAAGAACTTAGTCATGGGGCAGCGCGTCAACTTGGTAAGGCAAAGCTGTTGCTACCAGCTTCATAAGTTGCGTGTTGTCGTGAGTTCCTCTTATCTCTCAATAAGACGCTGTAGACTGTGGTCATCGATAACGCTGTTGTGAACAGTAAGATCAATCACTGACGTTCTGTTCCTGCTGGTCTCCAGTCCGGCCTTATAGGGCGCCATGACAGGGTCACCTTCGCCCTGCTGTCCGGCCAATTGATCATATTCCAAAACACGCCTCTGTTACTACAGATATATAGAATCCAGATGATGCTACGATGCGCAATTCCAACGTGCAAAACAACAATCATAGAGATTTTGAACAGTTTATGTCCTATAAAACTAATATGACAGACATGTACAAACAACCACAAGGACTTCAGTCTATCTAAAACTATCATGGAAAGGCATTCTAGAATGAATGTTGATGAGATTTTTCTAAAAGAGTACCACAAGTAATGTCGCTTTTGTTGACAACATAATACAAAACCACGACTTGTATAGCATGTCACTGGAGTTCTGCATTCACAGAACATCATTGAACTTGTAAGGTGATACAAGCTGTTAATAGAAACTTGTAATTAACGCACAAACGGCATTCCTGCCTATATTCCAATAGAAGTTATTTAAGTAAGTCACACAGATAACGAAATCTAGAAAAAGAAGAAACTACTACCTTCAGCTCAAAATATGCCGCATACATGGTAACCAAAAAACGCTGCCTGATTAATTTACCTGTTCTTTCGACCTTGTGGTCTAAAGTCTCAGAAAATCTCCGCTCCTTTCCTTTTTCCTTCTAATAAGATTAAACGGAAGAATTCATCTGCACAATTTTAAAGAAGTATCCATTGAAAGTGTGTCCACCAATAAAATAGGTCAGTGTCTGTAATCCAGCTCATCACCCCTATTTTCTTCTACCTCTTTTGGGTTTCTTTTCCTCCCTAGTCTTGCTAGAATTCTTCCTCCACTCGAGGAAACGATCCGCTCCGCTCTAAGAGGCCGCCCAACATTATACATTAGGCGAAAAAGTGGAGTCATTCACTTATAACCTTTCTCCGAGTAGGCCAATATCAATTAAAACTAACCACACAGAACAATCATAATAATAAACTAAGTGAACCGCAGTGGATAACCAGACCAAATCGAGTTATAAGGGATTGATGTATAGCGATTCTATCGATCGACAGGTCGGTAATTAACTTATTTTTTAATAGATACAGTATTTAACCGCCAGCAAATCTTTTGGTGACATTTTTCACAAGATTGTGGCGCTGTGCTACCTAATGGGGATATGAGTGCTAATTTAGTTAAACTCGTTTGAAGGACGCGTCTAGTGAACATGGACATCTAGGTTTTTATGAAATCATCTCTCGAAGTCGCCGGGTAATAAGCGCACGCGAAACATATACACGAATATGTCAACGTGAAGCTTTTTAATTTTGACAAAAGACAATATTCTCAAACACTTAGATACATCTGAAGTATGGGCTCTGTGAGGCACAATGCGAATAATGCGCTTCTGGAAGTCAGACGGAGATACCCAAAATGAGGCAATATGAAAGATGAGGTTTGATCAGTGAATGTAAAAGTTCAAGCAGCTATAGGTCCTATATATTTGGGTAAAAGATAACGAAGTCGGGATATAATGCCAATATTTCTTCATCTGCTTCTTCATCGTCATCTTCCTTCTCACCTTCCACGTCCAAGTCTTCTTCTTTTAATCCGCAATCTTATTCACATTCTTCATTAACTTCTTCTTCATTAACTTCTTCTGGTCTTCTTCTTTTTCGTCTCTATCACCTTCTTTGCGCCCCTTCTTCTTCTTCTTCTTCTTCTTCTTCTTCTTCTCCTTCTTTATCAAATTCTTCTTCTTCTTCAAATTCTTCTTCTTCTTTAAATCTTTAAATCTTCTTCGACTTTGTCAAATCTTCTTTAAATCTTCTTCTTCTTCTTTTTCTACTACTTCTTCTACTTCTTCTTTGCCTCTTTCAAATGCTCGTCTTCTTCATCACCATCAACTTCTTCTTCTTCTTCTCCTCCTCCTTTTCTTCTAATTCTTCATTTTCTACTTCCTTACACCTTCTTCGTCAACCTTACCTTAGTCGTCATCGTCTTCTTTTAACCTGCAATCTTCTTCGCATTCTTCATTTATTTTTCGCATTCTTCATTTATTTTTCTTGTCTTCTACTTTTTCTTCGGAACTTGTCGTTTATCACTCTACTGGTTGCCACGGCAAAGAGCGACATCCGCTGCCATATTACCATCTTGCACTAGATGATCTCTTGAGCTAACAAATCTGATCTAAAACGAATGAACGCCGTTGATTCCCCGTCCTGTTCAGGTCTATCGCATATCGAAAATGTAGCATTACAATCTAAAAAGTCTTTAAAAATTTATACATAAATTCATTTAGTTGTATAGCTGTAATTAGATTCAATCTTGGTACACTAATAATTAAATTAATTTAAAACATGCTGAAACGTAAGTGTTCATTTTCAGACGCACTGAAAGTTCAATATCCAAGTTTAAATGAAAGCCCAGCTTGGAGCTAGGTTGTAGCATCTGTTTCATAACTCAAAGAGGAGGAAAGCACAAATTGACTATAGCAGGTGTTTTGAATAATTATGCAACTTGAAGAGATTCGTTGAGGCAAACTGTAACGAAGAAGACTTCATAGCACAACTGGAGCTCGACAGTGGATGACGTATTTCAGGAGCTGCAAAAATGAGGAATGATTTTCAAAACATCTTATCACTGCTGAATTTTTTGCCATTCCATCACCCAATGCTAACACTGAACGAGTGTTTTCTCTTATGCAAAGATAAAGGAAAGAGGTAAGTTGCTTGTTGAATCTGCCACAAGAATTATGTTTCTACAGCATCGCTTTAAGCATATATATGTCATGCACAGAATTTCATGCATATCTCAGCAGCCAGCCTAACTTGTTGAAGGTCATCATCAGTTCTTCAGAGAAATATGATTGGGCTCAGCCCCAGGCGCAGTCGACGGTCCCAACCTCAGTTTCCTCAAATCCGTACGAATGATAGCGACTGAGAATGTGATGTGACTACTGTTTTGTAAGTTGAGTAATGTTCTGTTCCTTTGTACAGTCAGTGTATTGTAACGTATACTGAACACTCACTCAATACAGTTTATAATTAAAACCATCACAATAAGAACACTATTTCATGTAGTTTGACTACTTTTATTTATACAACACTTAACAATGACGTAGCAGTAGGAGCCGGCTACGGAATGGTAACCGGATCTGAATAACAGTTTGTGTGTCCTCTTTTTCATCTGAGCACTTGTGGTAACTATAGTTAGGCCTATATATATTAACCTGTCTGCGCACTCTGCGGCCAAACCAATTTTCGAAAATTCCTAGTTAAAGTGTTCCGATCCATATGCATGGAATAAAATAAAATAAACCAAACGACATGCCTGTTTCAAATAGTGTTCGTAAAATAAGATATATGTTGATATAACTTTGAATTACTCTGTTCTAATATACTATTTCAACTACAATATGTCTAGTGTCTGTTTCTAAAGTATACAGTTATTTCCTACTGCCATGTGTAACGATGTAAAGACTGTAACGTTCTGATCGAAAACTATTATATTATTTCAAAATAATGGCACTACATAATACTCTTTTCTTCTTTATTGTTCCCACTCCTATTGATTATTTATCACTGTATGCGCATTTTACTCACATGTTCTTCTGTTGGGTTCAATAAAAATATATAAAATTTAACACATATACCTATATATATATAATATATATATATACGGCATTTCATTTTGGCGTCACAATTTGTCATCTGTCAAATTATGCTACAATGTTTAAGCTTTGCAATTCACGATTGGCAGTGTCGATTTTGTCCGCAAAGGGGCATTGTGCCTGTACTTTACACGCGCGTGATAAGAAATAAATGCACTGGGCTAATAAGGCACTAATGAAATTGAACACTCGTGCAACGAACAGCTTACAACACCTCGAATAAACTGCGAAAAGGCATTTCAGAATAAGACATTCATTGGACGTGGTCGGCAGGCCGCTGGACAGTTCCCATGCCTAATTTAACAATGCATTGTGTACAATGGAATAGACCCCAAACCCTCTGTCTTTATGTTTCAGTGTATAGACTAGCCGGACAATTCCTCGATCTAGCTTAGGTATTCAAAGAAAGTTCATTGAACAGACGGATTCGACACAGGTCGAAGCCCCTACAAGTGAAGACCCCTAGAGGTGAAAGTCCCTGTAGATTCAAGTTCCATAGCTAGCCGTCCGACAGTCAAGAGTACTTTCAATACGAGAACGTTCTTTGGCCTTTTTTAAATTTGATACTATTGCTTATATATTATGTAAGCTACTATGCGTTTGCTGGTAGTTTAATAAAGAATATTCTTACTTACTTACTTACTTACTTACTTATGTATTTATACAAGCGGTCTTAGCAGTCAAGTATAATTGAAGCAGATACCCATTCGCAAATCAATATCCATTTGTCATGCTCTCAAACCTAGGTTTCTCCAGAAAACAGGAGACAAACCATGGGAGACATTGGTCTTTTTACTGAGAAATTGGATTGAAGAAAAACATAGTTTTGCTCATGTAGAACTTGGATTATTGACAAAAATTAATTGTTTAAGCAAAAGTTGGATTGTTTATAGGCCTATGTCTCGTTTTACCGAGTCGTCGAAAATCTAACAAACTATTTTTACAGAGGTAGAAGCCCCTGCAAGTGAAAACCTTTGGAGTCCTTATAGATTCAAGTCCCTACAGGTTAATCGACCGGGAGAAAGGAGAAATGGTGAGTTTTGAGACGAATCTAGACGGAAGAGCGAAAATTAGGCAACTCAAGTCATGGTCTCCTCTCAATTCCTTCATCTGCTTCCATGTCTGTAGTGTTGAATAACTCCATAATGATCGTTTTCAAACATCAAACTCTTTTGATCAAGATAATCGTTGTGTGAACACAGGAATTTTAAAACAACTACAATCTTGGTTAACTGTAAAAGTAAAAGAAAACATAACCAGAACTTTCCAGATATTTGAGTTCGTCTACCGGTGTATAAGGGGGTCTAAGTAGATACTCGATTGGTTTAGTAAGCTCTCTCTATTTAACCGATGGGACTGTTTTCAGGTACAAACGCACATTATAATTAACACAAATAAATTAACGAGGATCTGATTGGCTCCAGCTAAATTCATCGTCTTTATACGAAGGTTCGCTTGGGGCCAACTTCGTCGTCTAAGAGGGTGTCGTCTGCTGAGCTTTGGCACTGAAATAGAGAAAACAGTAAATGACAGTCCATTCAAAAACAGGAACCAGGCTAAACTTTATTCATCACTAAGTCAGAATAGTTTCATGGCGGCAATTCGTCCACAGTCTTGCCAACGTGTGGCATCTTTCGGGGTTCGCAATCTCGAGATTTCTACATCGCCCACAAAAGCGAAGACGGGGAACCAGCTTATCCACAAGCGCTTAATCAAAAAATCTAACGGCAGAGGGCCGAGAAGGCAGACTGTCAGACGAATACGGTGTATGATCTTTGGAGTTAAAATGGCAAGGGGGAATTTGGGGAAGGGGAGGAATCAGAGTAAAAAAGTAAGTAAGTAAGTATGTACTTTATTGAACTGCTTGCAAACGCACTGCGGGCACATCATAATATGAACGTTCAAAAAATGTACACTCTCAAAATAATCATAGCAAGAAATTACACAGCAGACATCCTATGCATAGCTAGAGTAAATAGAAATCAAACAATACTAGGCCTAGTTACACTCACAAAAGGAATAGATACATTAGTATGGCATTCGAGTGATAAAACCACATCGAGTTAGAGCGTCAGCGCGCGGGATCTCTCAATTGTGCGATCGAGGACGGAGTGAATAGGTAACAATCTTTAAAGGTGGCAAAAGAGAACTTAGAACTTGGCGGCAAGGATTGTGTAGCACAAGTAACACAGCTTTGAATAAAAGACCTGTGTGTAGCTAGCAAGAAGTGAAGTTTTAGTGAATTTATACAACACGTCACTGAAGGGGGAAGAAATATTTTTCAATGTCGTCGGCTCTTATGAGTTGCAAAGTAATGTGCTGAACACATTATAAATTTTGGTAATCATTTGCGAAAATTCAGCACATTACTTTGCAACTCATAGGAGCCGACGACATTGTCCTCTGTCGGTAGGGAAGGTGCAGTGTTGGATAAAAGTCAATGAAATCCTATCTGACCCACCGTAAAAAGAATATCAATAAGTCAATAATACAGTTGTCTTTTTTCAATGGCATTGTAACTTAAACTATTGAATACGACTGACAAATCTGTCGCACTCTATTCATAAAACATTTGCTAATGCCAATTACGGGTTCTTCGTTCATACCCTTGGTCCCCTACCCTGCCAGTACAGATAGCAGAAGAGCGGCTCTTTGAACTAACCTTGAGCTAGCAAATCGGCATTAAGTGTAGGCGACTTCATTTTCTTAGCCTCGGCATGTGAGGGTGTGTGGCCAGTTCTATCGCTCACCATCTCATCTTCTCATCGGCTGTGTAGGGTCAGTGTGCTCATCATAGCTGATGTTTGGTGTAGTGGCTCGTAGGAGCAGGTGGAGCAGAAGTCTTGAATCAAACTACTGTCCTGGCGGTCATTTGAACGTCCTATCTATCAATTGGCAGTCCACAACCCCATCGAGCATCAAAATCTCTTGCCACTACACCATCAAGCACCCATTATCTCGGAGATTCATTCTGTCATGACCAAAGTTTCATCCCGCGACCTTCGGATTTATAGCCCATAACACCGACTATTAGACCATCGTTGACCGCATAAGAGATAACAAATGCTTACTTTACTTGGCCTTTTCCTTTCCTTCGAGTTGCTGTCCTCGAATTTCAACGCACAGAACGATGACAGCGATGAAGACCAACTCACAGACGAGACCGACGAAAGGCCACCAGGGAAGCATCTTGCCTGAAGGAAATAGACAAAAAGTCTTTGCGAATATATACTGGTATCTGCAGACTAAGTTTGTCATGATAATGGTCAATCGCGCCTTTGAATAGTCATTCTGGAAGACGAGCTATATAAATCTACAGATATGATACGATTGCAAGGCTTCGAAATTCTAATGTAACGTACAGTAGGTTTCGATCGTGTCAGACGATTTGAAGTAACATACAGTGACGTCAGGCTGAGGGTGGGATCACGGAGGCGTGGGGTTAGTCAAGTAAGTCAATTAGTCTCTAGGACATTTGCCCCCGGACCATTCCCTCTGTATATACATCCATATGCATGTATGTACGTTCGCCGGCATACATGCATGTATGATGTATGTATGTACTGGTATATGTGTACGTATGTAAGTACGTACGCGTGAACGTACGTACGTATGCACGTATTTTATTTATTTATTTTATATTTTAAATGAACTTGATATAGCGCCTCTACAGAAATCTATTCAGAGGCGCTCTCTGCGCTAGACATGATATTAATTGTCATTTCAAAGTCTGTTACAATAATAATTAGCAAAACAACGCAAAGTAAGCTATACGAGTCGCCAACGGCTGGCCCAAGCACAAGCGTGGAACCAAACCAAACGGATTCCTGTCAACAGCTGAAAGATGGCATGTATGCTCAGAGTCTCTAGGCCAAGCTGCGCCGAGAAGGTAGAGCGAACGACGACTCCCCCCCCCCCCCAAAACGATTCGCAAATCACGGGGTCGTCCCTCGCTGGTGGATGATGACGCAAGTTCGTATAATCATAGAGATTCAAGGAAGATGTAGAAGAGGAATTAATAGCGTCTTGGTCGGTAGATTGATTGGCAAACCGAGACTAACGGTCAAGGTCACTCCAATGGCGCGGAACGGCCACATGGCTGAACCTCGACTGCGTAGTCACATGGTCTAGGCAACTCCCGAAAAATGGCTCTCAAAGGTACAAACTTCTTGCAAAAGCCGACGAATTAATCCAGAACTCAAAGCCAGGACAAAAGAACTCCAACATGAACATACGCACATGCGTATGTACGTATGTTTGCATGTACGTATGTATGTATGTACGTATGTATGTGCGTATGTACGTACGTACGTACGTACGTATGTACGTATTAAGCCAGGACAAAAGACGTATGTACGTACGTACGTACGTATGTACGTACTATGTACGTATGTATGTACGTATGCATGTATGTATGTACGTATGTATGTATGTACGTATGTACGTACGTAGGTATGTACGTACGTACGTATTATGTACGTATGTATGTACGTATGTACGTATGTATGTATGTACGTACGTGTGTACGTATCTGCGTGTGTACGTGTATACGTAAGTGTATACGTACGCACGTACGTACGTACGTATGTATGTATGCACGTATCTATGTATGTATGTATGTACGTCTGTACGTACGTGCGTGTTTACGTGTTATGTACGTGTGTACGTATGCACATGTGTACGTATGTACGTGTGTACGTACGAGTGTACGTATGTGTGCGTTTAAGTGTGTATTTACGTGTGTATGTACGCGTGTACGTATGTACGTGTGTACGTATGTACGTGTGTATGTACGTATGTATGTACGTATGCCTGTACGTGTGTATGTACGTGTGTAGGTACGTGTGTATGTACATATGTACGTATGTATGTACGTGTGTGTGTACATGTACATATGTACGTATGTACGTATGTATGTACGTATGTATGTACATATGTATGTACGTGTGTATGTACATATGTACGTATGTATGTGCGTATGTATGTGCGTATGTATGTACGTATGTATGTATGTATGTACGTACGTATGTATGTACTTATTTATGTAGGTGTATGTATGTATGTATGTATGTACTTATTTAAGTAGGCGTGTATGTATGTATGTAAGTATGTACCTATTTATGTAGGTGTGTGTATGTATGTGCACATATTGCTGCATACTACTATAAATAGCACAAATGGTCTAGTATGATTTCAAAAGTGTTATTAACAAAAGAAGGTCCAGGTTAACAGAAATAGTATAAACCCTTAACTTCACATCCAGATTTCGTCAACGGGACGTACAACGAACATCAGAACAACGTCGACAGCAGAACGACTGTCGCGGGTTTCACTCTCGCCACTCCTTCTTCTTTATGACGAGAGTACCCGCTGGTTCTTTCCTTTATCACCAAGCTCAGCAACACGACAGACTTGACGGTTTTAATATGTATATTTTAATGATATATATACACACCACTCATCCTATCTACACTTATTGGAGTTATTATTGTCCTTTTGAAATGTTTCCCTGGTTTACGTTGGAGACGGGATACCCAACTACGTTGATTACCCTTATCGTCAGAACGACCTAGCGTCTCCCTCAGTTCCGAAACAAGTCTCCGTTCCTTTGCTTGCTACGCTATACGAATTCTTCTAGAGACGATTTCCTTCGCCATCCCAAAGGCAAAGCTCGTATCTCTATTGGACGACAGGTCACCTGCAGATGCCATTACTAAACCCTGGTTGGTCGGGTCTTGGCGTCCCTAGCGTAACGTCAGATTCCTAGGGGCGTCCAGTTACTGTTTGACTAGCGGCTGCTATGGCTGGGTCGCATTGAGTTCATTTTCAATGGGTCGGGTTGGGTTGGTCATGAAAATTGGACCCAAGAACAACTCTGGAAAGGTATGAGTGCATTTCTCTTTACCGAGCATCATCGCGTTATCTTCTCAAAGAGTCTTACCTCTTATATGGACCCTGATCGCGGGGCTCGGTATTTCCTCTCTAGTCCCTACACCACGAGGCGCATTATAGGCGATGCACGTGTAACTGCCGTCATCCGCTTTAATTACATCTTGTAACGGCAGGGTACTGACGATCGCGGTATCGCTCTCCGTTTTCTCCGACGGGCGTATATTAGGTTTCAGTTCTTTGTTGTTAAACAACCAATAAACGTCTGGGCGGGGAAGGCCCCACGTGCGGCAGCTTATGTTCAGATCCTGACCTTCGTAGATCGTTTTCGATCTATACATTTTGGTGAAGTACGGTATTGCTGAAAAAGAATAATAACGACAACTCATTTAACCTTACTCAGTTAACGATTAATTTTATCCAACCATGCGTCAATCCATCCATCCATCCATCAATTCATCCATCCATCCATTTTTCCTTTTGTTACTCTTTCCTCCTACACCGTCGTTCTATCCACCCGTCCAGGGTCCGAGGGTAAAACATTTGCCCCTCCGGACATTTGCACCCCCGGCCAATTGACCCCCGATTTTGAGTAGGACATTTGCCCTCTGACAATTGCCCCTATATACAATGGCTATGAGAACACCTGGTTTGATGCCAACGACAATTCTATATTTCATAGTAGTACTCCCGCCGATTTCCTTTTATACAAAGAGATATTCGTTCATGTGTTTGACATTTGCGGGTCTATACTCAGCTGGAGACTCAGGACTCTTATACGAAACACACCAGTTCGTTGAAAGGGGTTGGAGACATGAAAACTCTGACGTTTGTGATCCTCGAGTTCTACAGGAACTGCTGTGGTACACACGAGCTAGATATAAAAATATTAGATAGTGAGAATAATGTTATAGATATGCATGGTCAAACGTTCTCAGTGTGTCCAGAAGCCTAAACAAGATGGACTGTACTGTTGTTGCTGGCATTTATGGACCAGGTATCATAGGCAGAAGGCGTAAATTGGTAGAAGTAGTAGGTATTGCAGCTAGAACTCTTTCAACATCAGCGTCATACAAGGACATCTATACATCGTCAGTAGTGATTTCAATGGCCACGTAACGAAAGATAAAATTCGCTCCAGCTCGTGTGACTGCTACTGAAATGTTGACACCAACTGATCTATCACTGAAACTTACAGAGAGATACTGGAAGGCGTCTGTTTATGGAATCACTATGACTGGTATATCCCTACGTATGATGATTGGAGAAGCCGCTGACAATGATGTCGCTATGCTTGGTGGCGAAACCATATCGATAAGATCAACCAGAGGTGGTTTTGAATTTGAATAGATACTTTGTTTCAATAATGTAAAGAGTATTTGGTTCGAGGGTATGAAAACCACACCTTGGAATGAGAATCTGTATCTTACTGTCATTGTTGAACAAATATAACAAGGATGTCTACCTATCCCAATCTGGAGAGTGTTGGTAAGACTAATGATACTGCTGCCAGGGGTGTAACAGCGGGAGGTAAGGGAACTGGCCTCCAGTTTTAAAACTGGGGGACAACGCCCCCAGTTTTAGTGCTCAGTGCCCCATAACCCCCCAAATCGGTTCTATTTTTATGTTTCTCCAATAGCTTTTTATATTTAATGATTAAGGTATTGTGGGTCAATAAATTTCCAACAGTTCAAAGATTGTTTTTATGATTTGTTCTTACTTATTGCAGGTACAAAAACCTGTCATTTACACAGGAGAATAATATGCGTGTTTGGTTATTCATTCATCTATAATGTATCACTTTGTTCCAACCCAAAATACAGAACACTTCTGATAGTAGAATATTCGTCATTGGCTAAATAAACCTAGTGGTTGGTCTACAATCATGAAGCCGGGCACAAATTTGATTGAAAATGTATGTTGGAACATGCACCTCCTAGCCGACTCTGCTATAATGAGAAGTTCCTGGGAATCCCAGTATGGAAGACTTGCATGGAGCTGCTCTCTTGATGATGGCGGCCGGTGAAAGACATGGCGATCTATAGTTCTACGTAAGTCTAGTGCGCGATCGGTCGTTCTTCTAGCCATCACCCGGCCCGAATCGTGACACATCACTTACATTTTTTTGCAGTCTGAGTATGGCAAAAATCGTATCCCGGAATCCAATTTAGGCCTACGAATCTAAAGTAGTCCCGTTGACCATGATGACCCCGGATTTTTTATTGGACGAAAAACTCACGTATTGGGAAATTGGAAATACTAAATTAGTTTCTGCTATTGATTGCAATGTGTCAACCAAATGATCTCACAATAAACGAGGGTTACACTGACCTAGCCCTTCAAGTGGGAAGCTCTGAGAGTGAGTGATGAATGGGTTTCCATGTGCATATGCAGAAACCATTGAAATTATGTTGTAAGTACTTCATACCTTCATAGCAATCTAAAGGTTAACTCAAGTACTACTCTTGCACCTAAGTCCCGACATTTTTAAACAATTAAGAATCTGCCTATTGAAATTTGACATTTGCGTTGTTATCACCAGTCAAATGTACTCTACCATCTTATAGCCACATTATAGTTGTTTGTAGTTATTGATATAAAACACAACAATTCAATTTGTTACACTTTAAAATTTATAAATAAATGTATAAATTGTGATCATTGTGTTCTACAAAATTTATTTAGGCCTAATTTGGTGCCGTAGCTAATTTTAGCGACATTTCTGTCGAAAATACACATGCGTTCCGGTACCTTTTTTTCTTGAAAAAAACCCACTGTGCATATTGTACAAAAACGAGTGTATAGTTTAAAAGCGTCCTGCAAATCTCATTTCTATGGAGTAATTATGATAAGATGACTTTTGGTAATATAATTTGTGCTCCCCATTTTTAAAGTTCTGAGGTGGACAAAATTCAAAAAGAGGAGGAAAAAATATTTTTCGTGTGCTTCGCGCAATATTTTAGAAATTACGCCCCCCACTTTTCAAAGCCTTGTTACTCCTCTGACTGCTGCGACCATGACGAGGAAATGCAGAAGATTGGAGATATTGAAAACTCACTTGTTGGCAATATCAACAAGTGGGAGAAATTGTACAACAGATACGAGAGATCTGCAACGTTTGCTAGTAAGACAGCAGCAACTCTGGCTGTTCTTTCTTACGGGTCTGAAATCGGAGGGGCATCTATGTTCGCAACGGGTGTCGGAGTTGTTCCTGGCATTGCTTCGGAGGGAGTCGCCGTAGCCATTGCTGCCATCGATTTCCGGTTCACTGTTCTTGAAAGATGGTGTAACAAGAAAGCTTACAAACACGACGAAATTCATATATTCTGGCTCGTACCAAACACAATTCGATCCGTGAGATGGTAGCTTCTGCACTGGCTGACTCGAACATCTCAGAAGCTGAATATAAACATATTCTGGAAGAATTCGAAAAGTATAAACGCATTAATGGACGAGATAACGCAGAGACAAGTCGTCATGGTCGAAGATGGCAGCAAAAAAGGGAATAAGATAGCAGGATGTCTTGGAATAACTTCTCAGAAGAATAACCTTTATTGGTACTTCAAATGCAAGTGCTCAACGCGCTGCTGGTGGTTCAGTTGCATCTAAATTGTAGGACTACTGCGAATGTGGTTGAATCCATTGCATCACCACCTCCGTCAGTCTATTTAGAGACCTCATAGAGACACAATGAGGACACGATAAAGACCAGATAAGGACACGATAAGGACCACATTTTTCGTCATCACAAACACTTTTTTCGCCAGCAAAAATGCTACTTTCTAAATCCACCACAACAACAATGGCACAAAAACTGCAATCACACTGTTCTTCACCGTAATGAACCTTCTTAATGGGCCAAAAGCCCCATATTAACATAGGGTAGACTAAAAGGACCAGAAATGCATTTCTGGTCCTTTTTGCAACTTTCCGCTTGACTTTCGTCACCAATAAGTACAAGATTTGTCTTCGAGATAAAACCAAATGTTTTGGCCCCAAAGTCCCATATAGCATACTATTGAAGCTTTTGGCTACTAAAGTCAACAGTCTGTAGTGCACGCGGCTGTCAATAATGTGGCGTAGAGACACTGAGGAAGGATGTATGAGATGTTCTGGGTCGTCATTTTGAGTCAGAAGTGCATCTGTGCGTGTATACAAAACCTAAATACACAGGAAGCCTTTAAAAACTAAAACCTAAAAACGTTCTTAAAAACCTAGACTTACTCTCAGCGTAACTTCTATTCCGCCATAGCTAGAATGTTCAACGCATCAAACTCAACGGTCGTTTCAATTGAAGCTGTAACTTAGTGAACATTCAGATTCATTGAAACCAACCAGAAAACTGTATACTGAAATAAATTCTTGCAGACGTTGTCTCGTAATTTCTGTTTTATCGAGTTTTCATGTGGTACCTTATTCCTTTCTGGTAGGCTCAACTAGTCTCTCCCCATTGAACATGCCCTTCGAATGACGTCGTATCGTCGCAATTGAATTGGAAACAATTAGGGCTTCAGAGAACTGCTAATATATCGATAAATCACTAAAAGATTATTCGATTAATTTCCAAGTGTTTGATTAATAAGCTTAATTATTTCATGACACAGAGCAAATAATGCGGCGAACAATGATAATGTGAAACATTTCAGTGAGAAATAAAGCTTACATTGAATTGTGCCTGTGGTGACGTAATTCTTCAAGCCATCAGCGGTGACAGTGCAAGTGTAGTCGCCCAAGTCAGGCTCATCTACGAACAAAATCGTCTAGTCATTTAGAAGATATTAAGCTACGCAATCTCTGGCCACATTTTGGAATACTGGTCGCCTACTACACCACCACCAGTAGCAACAACAACATCACTATGATCATCATCGTCATCCTAATTTCAAGGTAAAGCTGATTCTTTCAGCTTTTAGATGGTCGCATAAAGAGTAGGCCCATCAAAAGCGCCCCGGACAAATGCGCCCCGACATATGCGCCAAAACACGACCAACAAAAGCGCCTCGACATTAGTGCCCCCAAAGCTATCTCGTACCCTGTAGACGTTCATTTCCATTAGAGTTAGAGAGCGATTTAAATTGGAAGTTGGATTGTTGTAAATAATTGTGCTTAAATGGAAGATGGATTGATGAAAAGAAATCTGTTTGAACAGAAGCTGTGTTAATAAAAGTTTCAGCATAATAACTAAGCATATATAGAATTATGTGGATTATATATTATTATTATTTATTATAGAATTAAATAGAATTATATGTGGGGCGCAATCGTCGAGGCGCATTTGTAGGGGCGCATTTGTCGGGTCGCATTTGACGGGCGCATTTATCGGGGCGCATTTGTCCGGGGCGCTTTTGACGGTGTACCATCGTTCTTACATCGTCCTCATCATCATCATACTCAACAGCGTCATCGTTGTTACACTGTCATCACTGTAATCATCACCACTGTCATCGTCAATGGTGTCATAATCTTTACTTCAGCATCATCATCATCATCACATCATTATAATCATCGTCGTCCTCATTGTCAATGTGTAAGGCATCTTGGTCAACCTATGAGCCCGAAGCATAGTTTGCTGCTGCCTTCATGTGTTTCGATGGACACGGCGCGAGCAGGGTTGCGCTTGATCATTGTTTTGTTTTCATCCGTCCAAACGAATGTTAGACTCTTGTCAGCTCCTATCACAGAAGCTCTACATACGAGGCACGCTGTCCGATTTTCGCCTGCCGTATCACCTTTAACATAGGCTGCAGACAACAAGAATATCCAGTTAAATTGAGATTTGTAGAGGCGCCATTTTCAATTCAATTCAGTTTGGTAACCAAAGTACAAGTGAACAACAAGGACACAATTATAAAAATAAAACAATATGGCTATGTACAGAGGAATCTAAAGGGGTCATGGATCCCGCTATTCAGGAACCCCTATGTAAACTAGATATATAACAAGGCAAGATAACAATGGCCTACCAATATTAATAACAATCACAAACTAAGTAATTGCAAACAGGCCGAAGGAATTCCTAACTGGAGTCTTAACTAAGGGCTCAGTATAACAACCAGTGAGCAGACGCCACCACAGGCATTTGATGTTTGTAGGTCCAGTGAAGTAAATAGAGGGTGAGTATATTTCTAAATAATCTAATGTTTGGTTGATATTGGCTATAATTATACTGGAAGAAGATTCCGTTTATGGGATCCAGCGCATTGAATGGAGAACAGCCTAATAATTATAAATTGTGTATGTACAATTAGGGTCGTATGAAGTTGAGTTTCTTGTTTGATACGAGCGGCGATCAGAGGTTAAGATAAGAAATTATCAAAAAACATGTGCTTATACAGCAAATTACAGCGATTCGTAAATCAAAAAATTTCCATGCGCTTTGATTTGATCGATATTTAACCGTCCATGCTTTATACCGGACTGCCCTTTTTGAAGTGTGATGAGACTCTTAAGATTGGTCGTAGTTAGATCACAATAAGTTAAGTAGGGATAAATTAGAGAATAATAAAGTGTATCCCGGATAGCGAGGAATCAATTTGAACGAGCGAAAGAGTATTCCAACAGTTTTGGCTATTTTGTTTGAAATATTATTTGTGTGTTCTTTCCAATTTAGGTGCTGGTCAATATATACTCATTCCTCTGCGAAGTTAGTAGAGAAGTTAGTACAGACTACATCGATAATGGGGGCCCCTTCAATGAGTAAGCTGGGATTTTCTGGGGACATTTTTCATGAGATCTAAATAGGATATAATTTGTTTTTCTAGGTTGATGGAATAGAGCTATATTGCAACCCAACGCGTCTATCTCTTTGAAAAAAATGCATATACCATCGACGGAGTTGTGACATGGTGAGGTCAGATCGCCATCACAATAAACCTGGCCCCAATACCCAGCTGGCACCTCGGGAGAGGAGCAAAGATAGGAGAAGTAAACTCTTGTGTCAAACCGCTCCCTCATCTCTGAGGGAGCGGTTTGACATCACTGACTCTGCGTCAGTCCTTAGCCTGAAAATAGAAGGAGGGTCAATCGAATGGGCGAAGATACGTCGGTCATAAATCAACAAGATGACAGAAATCTAATGCAATGCAAGAACTAAAACCTAGATATAGGATCATAGGGATCAGGGCTGCAGTAAACACCTACGGGTCTTCGACCCAGGGTGTGTGTATAATGGTCTCGATAACTGGAAATAGAGAACAAGATTGCATTGGACACCTACGATGCAGATCTTTAACCCATGGGCACCAAAAAGAAGAAGGGTTAGTTTACTTGACCGAAACAATCAGCTATTTGGGGAGTTCAGAATCAACATTTTGAAATCGAGAATTAAATATTCATGAGATATTATGTAAAATATTAGATCTCAGCTATGAATCACCAACACCTCTCCCGCGCACAACAGCTGCGAAAAAGGAAAGCACGAGAGGTAGGTATAGTGTCAATCGATCAATGAATCAATCCATCTATCTATCTATCTATCTATTATCTAATCTCTATCTCTCTCTGCCTCTAAATTTCTGTCTGTCTCTGGCTATCTGTGTGTCTATGTGTTCTGTCTCTCTGTATATCACGGTGGCTCTCTGGTGCAACTATTATTCTTCAGAATTCGTCCTCTGAGACTTCTATGAGTAGCGCCCTTGTAGTAAAAACCATTGTATGAAGAAATGGCCATCGCAATCCAATTTGCACGCACCCGGATGATTAATGGCCTTACAACGAAACAATTGAGACTGCTCTCGCATTATCCGTATATCTACTATTATCTAGGTCAGGCAAAGCAAGGCAAAGGGTCATTCAGCTTTACAGATAGCATTATAACATACTAGTCAAACAACAGTAATAATAATAATGAAGAATTTTAATAATACAAAAACTTAATAACAAAAACAAATAATAATAATGATAATGATAATAATAATAATAATAATAATGGGGTGTGTTGGTTGTCCTTCAAAACCCATGCCTCAGATGGCACGATGCACCGGCACGGCCCTCGAACCGCCCCTTGTCCAGGTTCCGACCAGCCACCGGCGGACGGCCCTTTAAAGCATAATACCACAAGACAGTCGTCTTCTACCACTAGCGTGCAGATCTCTTACTCACGGGAGCTGTCGACGGACGTTGGGCCGATCGCTTCTCAGCTCTCACATCCTGCTTCACCCGGTCTTCTGATTAAGAGAATCCCAAAAGCAGCAAGGCCATCTTGTGCTGCTCTCCTGGCCGATATAATCCAAGCAATTGTAAGAGAACCAAATTGCGTTGCAAAATGGTTCGATTTGCTGGCCTTCGGTGGAACTGTACTAGTGAAGCCAAGAAGAGGTGGACGAAAGCACAACATGACCAAGATGATTTTGTTCCGCATTACTGAATGGGGACTGCAAATGCCAGACCAGTCGACTAACGATGAATTGCCATCGACGTCAAGTCGTAAGCTCAAGTCCGCTAAGTGCGACCACGCCAGGTATTTAGCCTCAACAGTTGCAAGCAAGCTGGAGGAAGGCAATTTCAAAGCAGCCATCCGTCTCATCTGCAGCGAGGATAAACCGGCGATGGACCGCTTAAGAAAAAGCACCCGCCTGCGCCAGTGGACAGGAGAACACCGTGTGATCCAGACAGTTCGGATCGCTTCATCCCGCTTCAAGTTTCTAAAGAAGATGTCGCTAGGGCAGTCTCCTCTTTCCCTGCGGGTTCGGCTGGTGGTCCAGATGGCATAACTCCACAACACTTAAAGGATCTGATGGCCTATGGAGTAGATGACAACATCGGGCAACATCTATCTGACCTTGTCAATCTGCTCCTAAAGGGAGGTCTATCCGAAGAGGTGATTGAGGTCGTCTATGGGGCAAACCTTTTAGCCCTGAGCAAGAAGGACGGAGGCATAAGACCGATCGCCGTGGGCTACACATGGCGTCGTCTGGCGGCAAAGTGCGCTAATTCGCATGCGGTAACAAGGCTGTCTCAACTGCTCGCCCCCATTCAGCTTGGGGTAGGCATTCCAGGAGGCGCTGAGGCAGCTGTCCATGCGACACGTCGTTGGATAACCACAATGCCTGAGGACAGCGTCCTAGTGAAGCTCGACTTCGCCAATGCCTTTAACACTCTGCGCAGAGATTGTCTTCTAGAAGCAGTTGCTAGAGAGATCCCAGAGCTCTACCACTTTGCTCATGCTGCCTATTCAAACCGTCCACTGTTGCGCTATGGTTCAAACACAATTCGATCCGAAGAAGGAACGCCTTTGGGACCTCTGGAATTCTGTCTTGTGCTGCAACCGATTCTGATGAAGCTTCGCTCGGATCTGCGTATCGGATATCTGGATGACCTGACATTGGGAGGTAACAAGGAAACAGTGGCCGACGACGTTCAATTAATCGAGCAGGAATCAAAGAATCTGGGATTGCTATTGAACCGCAGCAAATGCGAAATCGCGTGTCACAACACCCAGATGCCGAACAATGACCCTGCGTTCCAAGAGTTCACGAGCATAGCCCTCGAGGACATGACCTTGTTGGGTGCACCTCTGATTCCAGGTCCAGCTGTGAACATGGTCGTTAATTCAAAGGCCAATGACCTCGAGAGGGCAATCGAAAGATTGTCCTTGCTTTATACACATGACGCTCTGGTTCTGCTGAGAAACAGTCTAAGTGTAAGCTCTTGTACAGTCTGCGCACAGCCGTCTGCGCTGATTGCCCGGGCTTGGCTCGGTTTGATCAACTGCTGAGAGAAGGACTGTCAACCATTTTAAATGTGGACCTTGACGATGACCGCTGGCTCCGGCTTCTTTGCCGGTGAGAGGTGGTAGTCTGGGAGTTCGTTGTGCATCTACGCTGGCACTTTCTGCCTTTCTGGCTTCTGCTGCTAGTACAAGCGAACTCCAGGCATGCATCCTACCAACAGAGTCTGCTGAGGAACCATATGAACTTGCGAGTTCAGCACTCAACGCTTGGAAGACCCTGACAGATGCAGAACCACCAACAGGAGCAGCAAGTCATCGCCAGAAAGAATGGGACCTCCGATTCACAGACAAGGCATGGAAAGGTCTGCTGGATTCCAATAACAATCCATGCGACCGTGCTGAGATAGCGCCGTCACCAAAGCGTGTCTTCATCCTCCGCACGCGTAGGTCTGAAGCGATCTGTGCCGCTGTACCCAGACGCAGAGGAATGAGTCTCGGTACAGCATAGCCCCGCAGGGCGAGAGTGTGTACTCGATGCGGAACGGGACAGGCAGCTAATACAGGACCTCACGGAGGAGCGGTGTCACGCGATCATACTTTCTCAGGTTGCAAATGAGTCTAGCAGCGACGTTGAGCACCGACTGGAGATCGTTCAACTGCTGGAAACTAACAGGGGCACCAACCAGCAAGCTGTTGCAACGGTCCACTCGCGAGACGACGAACACAGCGGCGGCGGTTGCTCTAGCGCCCTCAAAAGACAGGGACTTTATGCACCTCCAGATGAGACGGAGCTGACGGAAGCAAGCAACAGCCGAATGTCCAAGTCAGACTCCAGCGCGAAGCCGAGGTCATGCACCGTGGTCGTAGGCGCGATAGAAGCTTCACAAACACCCAGCGCGCCAGTGTCAAGCTAAACCACCGTTATATCTCCACCGAAATATCTCTACAATTAAATTAAACAGTAGTTTATGTTCTCGGACTCAGAGCAGGCCTAATAGTGGTGATCGATTGATTATAATTATTGTAAAAATAAATTACATAACGCTGCCTCTGAGACACTATTAATAGGCGCCCAGAGGATGTTAAATGATAATAGAATATTTAGTTGGCTTGAATAGCTCAGATAACTAGGAAAGCACTGTCACACAATGCAGCACAACAATTGTGTCTGATATTGCCTTCCTTCCTTACGAACTTCAGAAGTGCATACAACCATGCAACAGCATATCTATCTGCAACATAGATACGTCAATTATTGAAGAATAATTACTTTTTTGATAATTATAAGAATATTTACATAAAACATCTTGGATATCTGTTTTTTTTTCGAGGGGGTGCAGAGCTTTGGGATGCCATATTTAAGGGGCATGACTTCTGTGACGATGGAGGAAGGTCAAAATTTGTCCTAAAGAGTCATTTTTGAACTGCTCTTTTTGTGCTCCTCCACTTGCAAATTGTTGCCGGCGCCATTGCGTATACCAATCAGATGCGTCTGGTTTCCCAGCTAGATAGACATACAGACCGATTCTTCTTCAGTAACCGGAGAACTCTTCGATTCAGTGAAAGGCAGGGTTAGGAGACCTTTTTTAGTGACACTGACCATCATATGATCACCTAGGGTCGAGAGTCGAACCTCCGCGTTGCAGGTCGAGCGGTTTAACTAATCGGACACCGTGCCAGACACCTAGATCACACAACGAGTTCTCACTCATGACAGACAGCATGCTCCGAGTCCCTGGTCCGCGTGACATCGATGATGAGGCCTGACGATTGGGAGTGCTGGTCGGCAATCCAGAACTCATCATCCTGCAGCCCCTCATAGTTGGTAGAGGACGCAGCGTCAAAATGTGCATCCATACAACAGTCTCCGATGATAACACGTTCAATGCTCAACCCCCAAATCACCGTGATTGACGAAAAAGTAATTATTATTATAAACAACTCGAAATTGCATGGCAGAATAAAGAAAGATGGAGAAAGTATAATTACTACAATCATTATGCATTCCACAAAATAAAGAGCTATGGTAGCATTGTTCCATTTATAAAAAAATGATTAATAACAATAACTCGAAACAAGCCAAACTTTACGCTTCTCCATTCTCTAACGGAGAAGCAAAATGCTCCTTCATGGAATAAATAGGGAGGACTGGATCTCATCATCCTGTTCAATGATCCAGCTCTTCTTCGTCTATCCATCCAACCGACACACTCTCCTTTTCGTCGTGTGCTATTAGTTGACGTTGCCGACGTGCAGCGACTCTCTGATATCTCCCAAAAAAGACATGCAAATTGTGACGAGAATGTTTTTGGCCCACCTCCTTTTCCGAGAGCACCCCTATTTACAGAGCACTTTGCAGGGCAACGTGTCTTAATGACAAAGGCTTCAATATTATATGTATTATGTCAGCTTTAAGCATTCAAAGATCTGCCAAAGCCATTACCCATAGAATACTTGCTGTGGATAAGGTATGGTAACCGTTCTGTAGACGGTATGACCGGGCTGAAGAAGCATCACTTGAAACTTTGTGCATGTTCTAGAATTTATTCAGTATTGTAAAAATATTAGACTCAAAAATCCACTGTGTAACAAACAATATTGGTTACCTTATTATAACGTACAAAAACAAGCACCAGTTAATTAAGGTATACTTACTTATTAAGAATATTTTCTATTATGTTCAGTTCAAAAGGTTATGTCTATTATTTTAGCATATAATTTATAATGTTGTCTAATAATAGAATTAAAGTATACCTATAAAATTTAACATATTTGAAATAATATATTTGATTTATCATTTTGATATGAGTTTTAATTTAAAGAATTAGGTTTAAATTTAAACAGCCTAGAATTATTTAAAAACAAATTGTCATACAAAGCGTACCAATAGTAAGGACATTGCACTGACAGTTATTCAGTTATTCAGAGTTTAGAAGTTCCCAACAACTGTGAAGGTCTCTCATTTGCGCAAATAAACTCTTGTGCTATAATATTGTCTCTTAAGTCTGGTTATGTCTTTCCTGACAGGCCAGTCTACAGATTTGCTATTTGAGGCATCGGCTACTACTTTAATCTTAGACCTGAAGAATGTGGCGATATCATGTTCGCCGCAACGTTTTCCAGGCATCGTGAGGCATGGTTGCTAACTTTCCGTAGGGGCCTACCTCTGAGATTTTATGTAAGCTACTACTGATTGGAAAGGCCTTATCGATTGAAGATACTAATCCCATAATTCATTGCAATAATTAAATTAAGTTGGCGACTGCCGTAGGCCTACAGTAACTGTCACATGAGCTAAAGTGGTTTACAGCACACATCATAACTTCTTCGCTTAAGTCAATGTGAATGAGTCAAAGTGTATAGATCTAGAATGACAACTGAAGTCTCTGAGTCGTCTTATATCAGCTGATAAGCAAACTTTAAATTTATGAATATACTCATGTAATTATGACAATTTGAAAGCATGTGTGCCCCTCTAGCCCTTGCAAGATAGATGGTGCCGGCGCCTATGGGTATACGACAAGTTATCGATCGCATGAATCGATAGACCGTCCAAAAACGCAAAGAAACCATTAATCAGGAATGAAGCACAGAAACACATATTATGCTCTGCAGTCAAAACCCTAGAAGTGACGATAATAGTCGAGCATATATTGCGCAAGACAAACAACCTGTCAGATGACAGACTAAGGCAAAACACAGCCAATTTTTTCGTAACAGTGCAAGCGCATATACACTACGTAGGTATTATACGATAATTGCGCTGAGATGTTTCCATATAAGATCAGATTGAATCAAATCGGATCAGATCAGAGAGGTCTAACATTGGATTTAGATAGAATAAATCAGATCAGATATGAATATTTACACGTACTTTCCTTTCTCGAACGCTATACTCAAATAGCCGTTCATTTGCCTCTAACCAGTTTGTTGCCACAGCCTTCAAAAGTCAACGACGTCTGTCATATTCATTAGATACGAGATCAGCCCCATCCCTTAGTCAGGCGATTTGTATAATTATGATACACGCATCCTTGTTGAAACACTCTACACTATTATAACCTATTCATCTGTCGAAATGAACGCTGAGGCAATTCCAACGAAATCGTCTTCTTAGCTCCACCTCTGAGAATTCAGCATTAAGGGAACGGCAACTTAAGTCCATGCACATATGCATAAATAATACATATACACCTAACTATATACATAGCATATAAAAATTAAACATGCATATGTATATACAGTATTTATACAACTTTATAACATATTTGAGACATTAGGAGTACACGTCAGTGTAATATGTAGATATGAAATATACAAATGCATGCACATGCATTGCATTGCATATTCTTTCGTAGGCGTATACATGGGGTGTGAGTACATACATGTATGAATGAATGGATGTTGGATGGTGATTGCTGAAGATATTCACCTTTGAGTTCGCCGTTGTTGCCTTGGGCGAAGAGACAAACGATGAGTCCAAGAGATAGAAGAATCATTGGAAGCTGAAAAAATAAAACAACAAAAAAGGAATAAACGGAATATTAAACAAATACATAAATAGGCTTCATTTAGACCTATGTGATCCTATTCCCCATGTATATAATTTTTCAATCAATAAATTCAATCAATCAAGTTTTTTAAAATGAAACCAGGATAAATCAAGATGGAAAATATATCTAGGTGAATACAAAACAATGGCTCAAAGGAAGAAGATTAAAAGAGCCTAAACCCATCTTGCCAGGGACTCTCCCAATAAATTTGCAATAACATGAGACGATTTACTCCGTTATTGAATATAATACGAATTGAGGTTTGATAAGAAATAAACTTAACTAGTTAACTAAAATGCACACGCTAAAGAATAAGAAAACTTGTGAGAGAATATGTAGACGATGTTTTTAAATGCAAAAGAGCTAAAAAAAAAGTTCTTCGCTGCAAAGGAAACGTATTCCGTAAGTTCACACCTACAGAATTTAAGAGAGCGTTGACATCAGTTGGTTCTGACAAAAAGCCCTATTATGTTCGAAGCAGATTTCACCTTATAGATTGGTTGAGAGAGTAGAGGAAAAGTATGAGAATTATATTTATGCATAAATTCACAAATTTGTATGGTTTTAAATAGGGTTCGCCTAATATTCTCCTTGTATTCGCTTCGGAGCCGAATAGTGGACCAAATAGGTAACGGGGACGATTGATCACTGGACGGTTGATCATTGGACGATTGATCACCGATTTATATTCTTTGAGGGACTGCGATGGTACTTAACGTTTGGTGATTTTTATATTTTATAGTGGTAAACACAACATTTCTGTTTCTACCTATATTAATAAAAGTGATCAATGTGTACATATAAATCTTTGTTAAAATTGACAGTAACAGTGATCAGTCGTCCGGTGATCAATCGTCCGGTGATCAATCGTCCAGCGATCAAACGTCCTAGAACCGCCAAATAGTTATTCTGTATTCGGCCGAATAGTATAGCGGTCGATTCGAATACGAATATTGGTAGCATGACATCTATTTCTGCAAATGCGGCTGCTATAGCGAGTGGACTGAAGTGACTCTCTCATTGACATAATAATATATGCTGTGGCTGGAAACTTCTGCTTACATTTGAAATTTTGACATTTGTCGGTTGACTTATGTTGCACTCTATTCGATATCGTATTCGTATTCGACCGAATAATTGGCTTCATTATTCGTATTCGGCAGCTATTTTTAATCTATTACAGTCCTGGGATCCCAAGTTGTCAAAAGAGGAGAAGATTTGGAGGAAAGACCCTGCGATTACGCTTACCCCTACCATTTCACCCTCTTCTAGTTTGAGGGCGCGTGTCACCCCCTACTAAAACGAGGGGAAATCGAAAATTGATTTCAGGAAGTCGGTGAAATTGAGGTCGACAGAAGGTTTGGAGGAAAACCCTGCGATTACTCTTACCCTTCTTACTCTTCAGGAACCGTGGAAATACCTACCCCGAATGACCCCCAAAATATATAGTACCCATCATCCACTGCGTAAGAATAAAGACTAATATATATTATATATTTGTGTTTGTGCAATTACTTGGCCAAAACAGATAGATCTATATATATATATATATATATATATATATATATATATATATATATACATAAATAGTTGTGTATATATATTTTCAGGAAATGTCGCCTAGAGGGCTTTAAAGAAGACAAGCGGAATGTGATATATGAAAAGACAGTTGGAGAGAACGTGTAACATTAGACGAAGAAACCTCGGAAATTAATTCCTCAATAAACGCGAATCCGTCCTTCTGTTTGTCCTGTTATCTGTCTGTCTGTCTGTCTGCCTCGAAGTCCTCCGATCTGACATAATGTTGACCCTCCTGCCATTCTTTTTGTCCGTTCATATATACATCCGTCCTCTTCATTGGCCTGTCGATCGTTCAGTCTGTCTTCCTGAATATCCTCCTATATGTTCGTCTAACTGTCCTTCAGTCCACAATTTTGTCCTTTTATCCGTCCTTGTAATTGTCTATCTGTTCTTTTATAATTTATATTATTGCAATTACAATTAGCAGTTTCTATTGCGCCGGTGTGTACGTCCATCAACCAATGAATGATCCATCCTATCTATCCTTCCGACTGTCCTCTGATTGATCTTTTGTCCATCCATCAGACCGTTTATCTGTCCTTATGTCAATTCTGCGTTGACCGTCCACACTGACATCATCAGTCCTTCTGTTCATTCATCCGCGCCATTCGTCTCACGCTCCTCCCGTTTCCCGCCTAAGCAACGTGTCGCCCTCGATGCGACGCCGCAAGATTTATCAGACATCGTCGTTAACATTGATGAATTGACTGCAGCGAGTTGATCGACTGGCACGAAGACCCTTCTGCCTGAGGAGTGGCCGAGTCACCGAGCACCCGGATGTCTCCACAGCGGTCGAGGTTGGCAGCAGACTGACTTTAGTCATTTCAGGTACCTGGCCTAGCCTTGCATTCAACCTTCCTCGACCCGAGATGGTCGCACCACGGAAAATTTTGTTCCTTGTTCCTTCCGCTTCTTCTTCCTGTTTTCATAATCCCGTCCACGTCTTTACATTACCAGTATATTTTCTAGTTATTGTCGAGTTTAAATGTAAATACGACTGTGCACACGTTTGGATGGCTGTTGCGTTCCAATCTACGAATCTTCCTGTTGTCCATGGAACCAACGTGGCTCCATCTGGTCTCTTGTCATCGGTGCGACTCATGCCTAACGGTTCCTTCTAGCACGGAATATCCGCCATCGAGAGGGCTCTAAAGATACTATAATAGATGGCAGCTTGATGTGCTGCCCTACCAAATAATCTTCTGCAGACCAGTCCTTGATGCCCATCCTCGTCTGCAATCTCTCCGCACTGGAACCGATGTGATGCACAGAGCGTAAGTCAAGGCGGAATCCTGCAGCTACCCTCACAGACGCATTGCTTAATCCGAGGGAGCTTGTGGACAGGAGCAAGGCCCCGAGCCAGTCTCCGGAGTAGGCAGCGTTCTGAGCCTTGTCTGATTAAGAGGGTAATTGCTTGCGGTACAAATCTTCATTTTATCTGTGTCTATCAGAAGCCTATCCCAGTTCTACTGCTGGATGAGAACCGGCTCCATCAGTGCTTGGAGTGAGTTTTGCGAGCCCCATCGTTTCTTCATTTTTATTATTATTTTTTTTATTGCTCTGAGATACTTCATTACACCTAGGACTTAGAGATAATTTAAGTGTTAAAATTGTTGTTCGGATGGTCTCTGGTCAGGCCTCGTCATTTTGGGGTGAGGGAAAGGTGCTCTGGAAGGCTACAAGATTAAAGCGTTGAATACAGATAGATAAACATTGGAAAATGGAAGAAGCCTCGCGTTTATCGTCAGTAATGGCAGAGATACCGGCCCCAATTGCGCTAATAAAATCAGTAGCTGAGGGGTTCAGCGGGCCCATGGTCTCAATGGCTACTGGCTGGAAAATATGCGTGGACGGAAGCTCCGCATACTTCAAGGTCTTGCGGCTCGCCACCTGCACCGACGCGGAACTGGCCTGGGGTGCTATGTAGGAGGCAGCTCAGGTGTGTACTATCGAGGCGTCCCATGCTACGTATTTCGCGCCCGACCAGGGAATCAGAGTTGCACCATCGGGTCTTTTACCGCCCGAGCTGAAGAGTCCAGCCGGCTCCTTTATGCTTGGTATTTCAGTCCTTCGGAGGGCCCGCCAGAGGATGGCAGGTGAGCATCTGAGGAGGTCCGAACTACGAGTCGCCGAAGGAAGAACATAACGAAACCATGGCATTATTATTATTATTATTTTTATTATTATTATTATTATTTCACCAGAATAAATTGTCGTTATTATTACTATTGTTTGGTTAAACTACAGCTGCACAAAAGAGCATCTGAAGGCAACTGCGTTGAAGCGTTGGATGCAAACTGACAATTATTATTAATATTAATATTATTATTATTATTATTATTAGTAGTAGTAGTAGTAGTAGTAGTAGTAGTAGTAGTAGTAGTAGGTGGAGTAGTAGTAGTAATAGTATCTGACTTGACATTGTTATTACTCGCTCTAGATAAAAGGCAGGGTCAATAAAATAATGACACGTATGACTTCTCTAGCCTGTAACTTACTTAATGTGATATGTATAATTGTATATATGCATCAATATGTATGTGAGTAAATATGTATGTTGCGTGTATATGTATGTAACTCTGTATGCATTTAATTCTGATGCATTCTATTTGATTATTTCTATGTATTTAAATGCAGACATGTATGCATTATTAAATTAGACCTGTACTTGCGTATATTGCTGCATGCATAAACTATCTATTTCTGCATTACATTACCCTACAACCTGTGTGATTATTGCAAATATCCTTCCGCTACAGTCGAGTGAGCAACAGGCACCTGTGGCAGCGATGATAGCGCGCATTTACAGCCACATTGGCAACGGTTAAGCGGATTGTCACTCAGAGGGAATTTCAATCATATTTAGCAAATACAGCATACCTAATATAAGTATAATATATAGATGACGATATAATTATATGTATATCACGTGCATCAGTGAAATATGTATATATATATGCTACATATATATTATTACTATGCATGCACTTATCAGTTCCATTGTGACAAATGGCATTGAAATATCTGACCCGATGCAAATCGCCCAGAAATTTAATGATTATTTACTGACATCGCTAGTTACATCTTATCTTGTAGATAAGATACCCTATTCCCCTAACAATTTTGAGTTTTATCTTGGTCCTTCTAACCTTAACTCCATTGCAATTATCCCTACCTCACCTGATGAATTAATCGCTCTTAATCATTCTTTGAAGGTTACTCACTCAGCTGGCCCTGATGATCTCAGTCCCGCCGTAATCGCTTCTGTACTTCCGCTTATTGCTACTCCACTTGCATCTATAGATTGTTAACTGTTCCTAAGCCACTGGCTTGTTCCGCCTGCTTTACTGCTAAGGTTATTCCAATACACAAACAGAGTCATAGGGACCACATAGCCAACTAAAGGCCTATTACTATTCTACCGCTCTTCTCTAAATTATTCTAAAAAGTAATGTACTCTAGGCTCTACAAGTTCATTGAAACTAATCAACTACTATGCCCAGCCCAACATGGTTTTCGACCTGGGCACTCTACTGTTATGGCTCTGCTAGACCTTCACGACCACATATCCAAGGTTTTTGACCGTAACGAATTCTCTGTCGGTATATTTATTGACATATCTATGGCCTTTGACACCGTCGATCATAAAATCATTCTTTCCAAATTAAACTCCATAGGTATCCGTGGAGTAGCTCTGGACTGGCTACAGAGCTACTTACATCACCGCACCCAATACGGGCTCTGTAACGGTCAAGTATCCAAGACTCGTTTTATCAAGTATGGGGTTCCCAGGGTTCTATTTTAGGCCCCTTACTCTTTCTTATATATATCAACGACCTACCTAACGCGTCTAAACTTGTGCATTTCCTTCTTTTTGCGAACGATACAAATATTATTGCATCTAGCCCCTCATATGCCAACTTGGTGACTATCTTTAACCATGAACTGATACATATTTGGAGCTGGTTCACTGTCAATAAGCTGTCACTTAACACGTTTAAGACCAGCTACATTATTTTTGCTTCTCATCGCAAAAAACAACCTCTCTCGTAGGAATTACTGATGTTAAATAACAATCCCTTACCTAAAACAGTCTCTACCAAATTTCTGGGTGTATTTGTTGACAAATCCCTTACCTGGAATGTTCACATCGATAAAGTGGCATCTAAGCTGTCTAAAAATGTGGGCATTTTGTCACGCATCGTTCACTTACTAACCCTTAACCTGCGTGCTAATCTCTATTATTCTCTGATCCATCCGTACTTGACATATTGTAACATGGTATGGGCGTCAAACTACCCTACTCGCCTCAAAAGACATCTTTCCTCAAATCTCCGCCGCTCTCACATACCTCTCATTAAGCGTGCCCCTACTAGCGGGACCGCGGTCCCTTTGGGGTCTTCTCCCCTATTGATCACAGCCACATCACCTCTCTCTTGACCTGGTCAATTACAGTACTTGTATGTTACTTGTTTTGATTGAACGTGTGTTGTGTGTGTGTACTCAATAAAAACTTTGGTATTGGTATTAAGTGTAATGTGTAATTTCTAAGTTGCAGCGTCTCTTACGGAATGTCACATTATATATGGGAGGTCTGCAAATGACAACGTTCAATCAAAGGACAGTAACTTATAAAATCAGTAATATATTGCAATTTAATGCAATGTATTGCAATTATTAAGTAAGTGTGAAAATGCAAATATGACGTTCTTACAAGTCGTCAGACAACTTACACAAATTACACATTGCACATAAGAGTAAAAATATGTCATTTAGAGTAAAAAATATGGCCAGGGTTGGGGTTAGAGTTCGGGTTAGAGTTAGGGCTAACCCTAAACCTAACCCTATTGCATTGGTAATTTTAACATGACATGCTATAACAGAAAATACTTTCCGAATACTGTGGCGTGTTTTGTACCAACCTTTAAACAAAGTTCCACAATTAATTTATTTAAAATCCTCTAATTCTTTCGTGACAACAGCCGGAGAATTGCTTTGCGAAGAATTTACCTATCACCGTACAAGTTACACATAATGCATCATAATCTACACAAATTACTTACAGGCCTAACGTAATCGTAATTTACGCAAATGACACACGGCACATCATAATTTAAACAAGTTACGCATAGCGCATCAAGATCTACACAAATTACACAAATGGCAAATCCTAATTTACACAAATAATATTGCACATAGAATATCATAATTACAATTGATGCACGTGAAGTTTTGTAACAATGAGATAATGCTGAGATTCATAACATAGACTGAATGCTCCATCTGAGATAGGCTACGAGTTATTGTTATTTATTAATTGTTAAATTGGTCAATTAATTAAATCAGTAACGAGCGCACAGTCACACTGAAAGATGAGGCATTTTTACATCGAGGCGTTGAAAGCCCAGCATAAATAAAGAGCGTTTAACCATAAGAAAGATAACTGGAGAATGAGAACATCGAAGGCACACTTCCAGCTCGTGAAAGACCCAATAAGACATCGATTCATAAGATAATGTTGTGGACTGTATTAGCATTGGTGATGGCGAAGATAATGAGGAGAAAGAAGAAGAGAACGCGGAGGTGTATGAGGATGAGGAGGAGGTGGAGGAGGAGGAGAACGGGAGGCAGTAGAGGAGTAAGAGGAACAGGCGAACTAAAGATGATCAGGCTATTTTCACATGATTAAAGTTTAACTATTTGAAAAATGTCGAATGGCCCGCAACGTTGCCTAAGCTTTTCCGAACGAGCAATGCCTACCTTGACCAAATATTATCACCTATCATCTCTTTACCTGCGTTACCTTATTGCTTTGCATTAGATTGTTCGAATTCCAAAATAATCAAGTACAGCAAAAAATTAGGCCCCCATACATGTAGTTCAAAGACTGTCTTATTCGAGACGCGTTCGTTTCGCACGGATTGAAAGCGCCGCGGCAATAGGATAATTGCATTGAGATGGAATTGATGATATCAAAGGGTTTCTTTGCGGGTAGCAGAAAGAGGACTTAAGGACTACGTCTATCACGATCAGTCGGTGGGTGCCAGACACAGATGCTCAACTCTAATCAAAAATATGATCATGGTGGTGTGCCAGCCATATACTGATAACAAACGAACGTGCCTGCACTGTCGTATAGTTGATGCAGTGGCTACTGCTGGACTTGTGAGTCGTACCATTGGTGCCATTTCTGATGGAATGGCCTAAAATCGCTTGCTTTCCAAAACATCAAAAACCCAGTTCATCTGATTTAGTGGTCGTACGTAGCTAGCTGATTTTACCTTTACCTTTGGCTGAAACCTTCCCCAAGGTTGCCATGCATACCGCATACCTTTCGCGTCCTAGAAATGACACTTGATCAAGAACTTAAGTCTTTCGCAGCACGTCAACTTGGTAATTCAAAGCTGTTACTATCAGCTTCGTCAGTGTTGTCATGCGATGACTCTGTGGACCTCGGTAACGCTTTTGTGAACAGTAAGATCGATCACTACTATTCTGTTCTTGCTTGTTTCCCGTCAGGCCTTATATTGCGCCATGACATGGTTCTTCGCTCTGCAGTCCGACTTATTGATTGGTATGCGTGATGCGTGATGTCCTGCACTGGTTTCCTGTCTCGAAGCGCAACTTTCTTAGGATAGCAGCACCTGTCAGAGGGTGCCTCTTTGGTAGTGCTCTATCTAATATAAGTGATCCTTTTCGTCCGTTTTCTGACGTTGCCTCCCGCATTGCTCTTTGTTCATCGGATAGGGAACTCTTGGTCCCTCAGGGTAACTCTTCCATCAAGCAGCGCCGAAGTTTCTCGGTTGTAAACCCCTTCGTAGACCTATAGAATAAACTCCCGCTTGCGCTACGTTTGCTACATGCCTCGGAACAGATTGCCTGCTTCTACGGTTTTATGCTCAAGTCCTTTTTCTTTGGACGCAGCTGAGTCGGGAGCGCCGCCGAGTATTTTTCTTTAAGGGCCGATCTATAAATGTCCGGGACGAACGCACAATAAACGAATGAGTAGCATTGTGTGCCCAATAAACAATTGCATTTATTAACCGAGTTTTATAGCAGAAATGTCTCGTCAATGCCGAAACAGTAGCGGAAGATTTGCCACATTCGTGGTCAGCAAAGCCTCTCGTTACAAAAGATGCATCTTGTTAACAAATGCCGTACTTCGGCTACAAAATTAGTGATCAAGACATACCGTGGACTCCTTAAATTTGCTCTGGAAAACATCTGCTATCGATCAGAGAGCTTAGCTCAGAAGTGATCAGAAGTCAATGACTTTTGCAGTCCAGGTAATATGGCGAGAACCGAAGGATCATGTGACCGAGTGTTACTTCTCTTTTGACCAATGTCTCTGGCCTATATGATGAAAATAAATGAGATATCTCTAGTCTTGAATATCCAAATTTGCCTTCAGTCCTGAGACCAGTGCCGCCTGATGACAGTTCGTCAATATCGAATCCATCAGATATAAGGAGCCCGCTGATAAGGGTAACGAGAGATTTAAGAGTGGAAATCAGAGATTTAAGGGTGGAAACAACAATCATTATAAATTTTGAACTGTTTATGTCCGGTTAACCTAATCTGATACACAAGCACTATCAGAGGCTTGAGTCTATCAAAAAACAATAGCGGAACTATCTGGTGTAAGATTATAATGATGGAGTTTGTCGCCAGATAAAATGTTTTGCCCTTCAGAAACGACAAGAAAGATAACTTTGCCTTTAAGACAACTGTGCCTTTGTCACGTTCTCCCCATATTCTCGACTAATCACACCAGGAGGAAATCTGACGGATGAGAAATTTAGTGAAAGCGATGAACGAGAAAGGTGAAGGATCTTAATATTTCAGAAATATTTTTCCAAGAATTATATGCATAGAGATTCAGGATTCTATTGTACCACAATTCAGACTTCATCAATAGCAAGCGGTTCGAGAATCTGATATTAAGGCCAGAGAAACTATCGTGGATGGCATTCAATGATCGTGTTGAAAATTATATAAAGATAATGGCCTGAACCCATTCAACGTCGCTTTTGTTGACAACATAGGCCTAATACAAAACCACGACGTGTTACATGTCACTGCAGATTCATTTTCTGCATTAGCAGAACATCTTTTAACTCTTAAAGCGGTAAAGACAGTCACTAGAATCTTAAGTGAAACAATCCGGTAAAAATTGTATTCCTGCCCATATTCCAATAGAGTCTATTTAAGTAAGTTACAGAGAGAATGAATCCTACGTTTTGAAGAAGAACGACTATCTTCAGCTCAATATAGACTGGGCTATGCGGAAAATAGGCTTACAATTTAAACCAAAAACGCTGCCTGATTAACTTACTTGTTCTTTTGACCTTCTGGTCTAAAGTCTAAGAAAATCTCCGCTCCTTTCCTTTTTCCTTCTAACAAGATAAAACGGAAGAATTCATCTGCACAATTTTAAAGAAGTACCCATTGAAAATGTGTACACCAGTAAGAGAGTTCAGATTATGGTACATTTTCCAGAACAGCCAGCATGTTGCCGCATTTGATTTTAAGTTCCTTACAAATTAGTACTCATCAACGGATAATGACGTAGTGAATTTTCATTATCGCTGTTTATCGGAGACTAATTGATACGCGTGACGTGTTTCAATTGTTCCGTCACAACCTTCCGAAAGTATTAAATCTGATTGCTTGTACACTACACTAATATGTAGTGCTTACTCATCCTTGGTTAAGCCACGTCCATCCAAGTAGGAGCTCGGGGAGCGCCGTGAGCTCTCATAGTAGGTCCGGGCGGCTTGTACACCATACTAATATGCAGAGCGACCTTTCTACAAATGTTTTTTTTACTTTTAACTCATCTTATATTATATGGATTATTTTTTGTCATGATTCAATTTCTAACACACTTAGAGCTACAGCGTCAGCTACTGGCATCGATATCGATGTTGATGCTGATATTTCTCTGAATGTTATGAAATGTGTCATACTCTGAACATGTTTCTGACGCTCATACTGGGGTTGATCTGTAGGATGACAGGAAATATTTAAACGAATCTCATAGGCTCACTGTTCAAGTAGACCGACACATTCCAAGAATGTAGCATTTTCAACACTTAGCGTGCTAAACTGTAGATGAAAAGGGCGTGGTTTAAATATAAACCGCACTGGAAATATCTTGACGTCTGATATCTAATTGACATAATGTACACTACCCCGGTATTAGTACCTTTAATAATAAAGTAATTCGCATAGGGAGAGAGCTTGCTACCAGCCCTCATATACTCACATTAATAAATAAAGGAGTCTCTAACATTTTTACTCATGACAATTTCTTTCGCAAACACGCACAGCCCAACCGACGGACTCCCATCCAGAGATTCCGCAAATATTTATTACTATTGACTTCTAGCTTTTATTAAACCATCTGTTGAAGCCGCCGGGCAATAAGCGCACGTGCAACCTGTACATTAATATCCTACGTACGTGAAGCATTTCAATTCTTACAAATGGAAATAATTCTCAAGCTCATAAAGAAATTTGATGCATGGACTCTATGAGGCACAATGGGAACAATGCGTTTCTGGAGACTCATCAGAAGGAGATATTCAAATTAGGTTGCAATATGAGAGATAAGGATGGATTAGTGAATAGCATAAGTTTGAGCGTAGGCAGTATTTTCTTAGGTAGGTGGAAGATATCGAAGTCGGGATATTGTGCAAATTGCAAAATACTGGTTACGTGTTGCCTCCGCAATAGTTGGTCATCTATGCATGTAGAGTTGTAGACCTCCGAAACCATAGCACAATTTTTTTCTTCCTGTTGCTCTTACTACTACCGCGTAACCATATCCGCCTCTATTCTTCTTCCTTTTCTTCTTTCATCAATTAATCCTTTCTCTCGCATCGTTCTTATTATTCGCGTTTTACTCCTTTTCTCGCATTTTATCCTCCTTCTCTTCATCGTCTTCATCTTCTTCGTCTTCTTGTTCGTTTCCTTCTACTTCTCATCCATTTTTTCCGTTTTTGTATTTTGTCCGTCTTCTTCATCTCCTGCTTCTTCTTCATCTCTTGATTTTTATTCATCTCCTGCTTCTTCTTCTCCTATTTATCTTCTTTCTTCTTCTTTTTCTTTTTCTATTTCTTCTACTACTGCTTCTTTTCACTTTGTACTTATCTTCTCCTTCTTCGTCGCTTTCTCCTCTTCTTACTCCTGCTTACGATTCCTTGTCTTCTTCTTCTTCTTATCCGCAATCTTCCTCACATTCTTCCTTTGCTTCTTCTTGTCTTCATCTTTTTCTTCGCGACCTGTCGTTTACCACTTGACTGGTTGCCACGGCAATAAGCGACATCTTCTGCTATGTAAACATCTTGCACTAATTCCGACAAATTCTGGCTGAGAACGAATGAACGCCTTTGATGCATGGCCCGTGTTCAGGTCTCGCGGAATTGCCAACTCAGCGAAAGAATCACGTTCCAGAGCGCGTTCCGCTACAATTATTTAACTGGAACGCTCGCCCCAGAATTGTCAAACCAGCCTGAATGCTTTTCTATATAGGTTACCTCTGGTTGGGGTTGCGGTACTTCAAAATTTACGTCTACATCACTGGTAACACCTAATATGCCCCCCCCTTTTACCATTTGCGACCCGACTTGAACATCCTTCTGACTACCAATTGAACTCTTTGGCTTGACATAGCGCTAAATAATACGCTTGGTCTGCGAGTGGCGCTTTAATAGTCTAGAGGCATTCGACGATGACTACGAGGTAAGTATCTTCGGAATATTAAGGGAGAGTAATTTTGATTGGACTGATCTAAATGTAATCTCGTTATCATAATGTATTCCAAATGCAACTAATTTATTACACACATTTCTAGTCTTGTCCAGTCTGAGCCAGCCAAATAATCCATACAGTCTTGTTCAAGGTGAGCAATTTCTGCTACTTTTATTTATTGGATTGGCCCAATATTAGAATTTCAAAGTAGAAAATGCAATAAAACAAATGCTGCAGCCAAAGGAATAATCAGCTGGCGAAATGGACTGACATAAACTCGTGTCTGATAAAATCAGAGACCAGTGTCACTAGAATGATCACAAACTGGTGTCTGGTCTGACGAATTCTAAAGCGGCGACATTGATGGTCACTTTAAAATAAGCAGGTGTTAAATTCTTAATCAGTTGATATCTCATTTAATATTATTACGAGAAATTTGATGTCCAATGTTTTCTGGTAACATTAGTAAACGCTGTTTCCAGACCAGTATTGGCGTCGCTAAATGAGCAGTTGGACGTGATGGTCGCCTTGCATGGTTGTCATATAGTGAAATTAGATACCTGTAATTACTTGTGGTCATCATCCGTTCATACTATGACTCGTAATCGTAATCGTAATCTCCAAATTTCTAAAGCGCCACTTGAAAGCTAAGCGCAGGGCACCAGCTCATTCACGAGCGCTGACTTGTGATAAGACATCGAAATTGTCAGTTTGAATTAATAAAGAGGATCATTATTATTATTTTTTATGCCCCGAGGTATTCAGGATCTCTCAGAGACTTAGATATAGCTAGCTATTATGCAATATGTTTGGAAATGACTCTACTCGTCGTTGTTATTATTAGTTATTTTTATTATTATTACGCCAACACCCATCGGCGCAGTTGCGCATGCGAGGCTTTGAGCCGACAAGTGGTTCGTTTTCAGTCTGCAGTAGCAGCAGCGTCGTAAAAGAGTCCTGTCAGCTTCTTAGAACACGGCGACGAAAGAAATCCGCTGAGGCAGAAGAGAAACAACGTCCATATGTCTCACTTATCATGACTAAATGCATATCATATATACACAATAATGTACGCCAGTAAACTTGCACTCTAGAACAGTTATATATTTTTTATCTGATGGAAATCAAATATTTTTTATATATGCCCTTCTTAAAGAGCATATATATATATATATATATATATATATATATATATATATTAGATTCAGGCAAGTATATATAATGTGTATATGTGTATATAATAGCCTCTTGTCGAGAGCGCAGTTTTTTATCGCACCTTACAGCCCATGGTGTACAGTAGGGTGTAGTGAAATTCTTTTTTTCTGAACAGCAACTATTAATAGTGAAATAAAGTTGTGTTTTGTATCCCAAATGCACAATTATTTTAATTTAAAAAATTACATGTCTTGAGGGTCCTCATCGGCTTGTAAAAAACGCATTTTTCAAAAAACTTGAAGCAGAAATTGCATGACGAAATTTTACCAATTTTACTAAAAATAAGCATCATAGAAATTATGACAATCTAGTATACATATTATACAGCTCAATTTCAATGTTCAAGTATATATATATAATATATATATATATATTCAGTAACTGAAGATTTTATAAGTTGAGTATTTTATTGCTTTGTATTTTAATTTGACATAATAATTTGATGTTCAAAATTCTTTTGAATTCTACATCACAATTTGAAAATGTCACATGCGTAAGATGTGAATTTATATTGTGATTGTGTGTAATATAATTTCTCTATTGGTGTTTAGGCTAATATACTTACTTATACTTTTTTGAATTTGTATATATTTATATATGAAAACATATTTTGGTGCTGATCGAATTTTGCATTAAGTGCATCTGCAGCATGCCTTAATTCGGATGTTACTGTTAACTGTTCTTCGTTCGTTGTCTGTTGTTGGTTGTCTAAGTGCAAGCGCTTTCAAGACCTCCGGCAGAACGGTAAGAAGGACACGCTAATGGTACTGAAAAGGCGGTCGTATTATCCTCCGCAAATCCTCTTTCGACTTCTGCTCCTCCTCCTACTTGTCCTCCTTCTATTACTCCCGCTCTTGTTCCTCCTCCTACTGCTCCTCTTTCTCTTCCTACTCCCCCTCCTCCTTAAGACTCGCTTGGAGTCATTTTTGTGTGTTTTTGTTTATACTATTTACACGGAAGAAGAATCCCCCAAAACAGTTTAAAAGTGAGCTGCCAGTGCAAGCCGCTTTATTATACTGGCTTCCCTCCGGCTACTAAGAATGAAGCATCCTGTTAGATTTTGGTCTTGTATTCTAGGGCGTGCATAAGGCCTCTCTTTATCGGCTGATGTCTACTGTCATATTCTTTTCTCCCCCACTAGAATCTATAGAGTACTGTGATATATATATATATATATATATTACTTCTCATTCGGCTGTATTACCACCATTTTCACAATCATAGAATCTACTACTTTGCTATTTTTCGAGTAGGTCTACTGTATCATACTATGCAAACTCTACCTTTAGTGATGTAGTTTACTCCACTACTAATGCCACATTTATAAAGTGATACCCTATTCACAGTAATGCCGTTTGACCTACTTCTTCCAGTCACAATAATGATACTACTACTACTACTACTACTACTACTACTAATAATAATAATAAAAGTATTATTATTATTATCATTATTATTATTATCATTATTTTTCAGATACTACTACTACTACTACTACTCCACCTACTACCACTACTACTACTACTATTACTACTACTACTACTACTACTACTACTACTAATAATAATAATAATATTAAAAATAATAATAATAATAATAAAGACACTTAATATTAATAATACTAATACTACTACTACTATTACTACTACAACTAATAATAATGATAATAATAATGATAATAATACTAATTATAATATTAATAATAATAATAATAATGATAAAGACACTTAATATTGCGCACAACGCGACATACCGCAACTGGGGCGACTAATAAGCGAAAGAAGCCTAAGAAAACAAATTTATTTTTCGCTTAGATTTGAAGGAGTCCACTGAATCGGCCAATCTGATGGCGGATGGAAGACTCTCTCCAATGGCTGGGATTTGCCAAGATATCTGAGTACAAAGATTCCAATCTTCAATTAATTTATCTGTTCAATATTCAGAATACATATTTTCCGAAATAGGGAGAGAGTGTTGGCATTTATACTTGCTTCTAGTGATTGACTATTCGCCCTGTCCTCTTCTTTAGCTCCGTAAGTTTGTCCAGTCTTGTTAGATAATTTGAAGCCCATCTCACGTTATAATACGACAGATTTGGATGAATTTTAAAGCGTAATAGAGTTTAGCTAACATGTGAGGGAGCAGTTGGGAGATATTAACCATAATATCCACATCTATTCCGTCTTTTTCAATATTGTTAATGTATATATATATATATATATAAATAAAATAAGAGTACAATCAAATCTCAATAAAAACTCAATCTCAATAAAAGAAATTGTTTTAAGTACAGGTACAGCAACAGTCGATTGACTATGATCGGCTAGAAATGTGCTACTACCACAACTCTTTTGAGTAATGTCTCAATATTATTACACAATTCTTCTGCTACTCCATCCAAAGCTATAGCACATTATACGACTTCCAGTACTTTATCATACCATACTGCTATTTATTCTATGCTGCTATTCATTTAAGTAGTGTATCCGAGCCTACTATACAACTTATAGTACTATGGCATACCATACATACTGCTATTCATTCTATACTGCTACTCATTTCAATAGAGTAGCATGCCGAGCTACTACTTGTTCAAGTATTGCAACCCACTACAGTCCTCAGCCTGCTGTTGCTTCTTACTCTATAGTCGCTCTCGGGCTGCGCATGGTGTTCGCAGGTGCAAACATAGGAACTAGTAATTAGAGTGGCACATATTTCGTCCAGTCGTTTGTTCTCTGAGACCGATGAATATCTTATTAATGCAGCATCTGGATGCTCTTTGAAGCTGCTGCTGAAACCGACGATGAACAATCGAAGATAAATTGTTATGCTGTTTGTCCGGTTTTATCACCGATCTAGCACCGATCGGACGGATAGAGAGATTGACGAAGCAGATTGCAGGAGGTAACCAAACATCTGCTCGTCACCGTATTCAGTTCGACGCCGGTGCATGAGATTTACGTCACATTGACCTAATTCGATGCTATTGACGTAGCATCGCGTTTCATTCAGTAGGTATGTAAGTCCTTTTGAGTACTTATAAGAAGAGTATTGTATTAGATTAGATTGGACGAGAATAGGAGGTGACAATAGCCTTGATGAATTGCCAGCTAATTTAATATTAGCATTACATTCATAATACATAAGCTGTGTTACCGTTATTTGTGCATATTGTTTCTCATATGTCTTTATTCATGTATGAATAGAGATATGTGTTATAGCCTGCAGTTTTTCTATACAGTTCTGGTTTTTTTCAATTTCACTATTTGGAGTCAAACCAATCACTTGTCTCTTTTGACTGCATGAAATAGCCTTGAATCGTGTCACAAACGTTGGCATAAGAGGAAGCATTGACCGGTTTTCTTATTGTTCTTCGGTGTATGTGAGTGTGTGGGAGACTCTTTGGTGTGCTATGCAGATAAGTCGTACAGGCTGCAGCGACCTTGGCTTGGCGCCAACGCCGGACGCATTAATTTGACAACTCCTGTGGCGATTGACATTGCAGACTGGCGATCCGTAGAGAGCTTTGTAGCAACGACGGCCGTCATCTGCTTAGGACATTCTCACCATATATAGCTAGAGCAATGATCCATCCACCCGTCCTTCCTCCTTTCCGTAATCAAATTAAGTAAGCAAGTAAGTAAGTACGTGGCACGGTCTTTCGGTCTTTCGCACGTTCCTTTATTTGCTTCATTCATTCATTCTTTCTTTCGGTAGTTTGTTCATTCTTATATTTTTTATTTTACTTGTTCATTCGTCATACCCCTTTCAATTTCCTTGTCGGTTCATATGCTTTGTTGTGGTCAGATTCTTGGCTACAGTTGACATCACTGTGAAATGATCACGGATTGAGGTTTCTGTTCGAGTACGAGGTCATTGGACAGCGATGGTTAGGACTGCTTCTAGGTTTAGGGTCATGGTTAACAACGGTTGGGCCAAGGGTTAGAGTGTCGGTCAGAGTGATGTATATCATTTCATCACCGTATGATGACTTTGTGAATTCGAGTGACATTGAGGAGGAGGACGCTGTTTAGCAGCAGTTCACAGTATGGCAATGATGATGAAGAAGACGGATATCTTAATAATGCTGATGCACGAACAACGGTATAGATTGGTATAAGAGAGGATGGTGACCGGACAATTCGGCGCCGAGACAATTCGGCGCCGGACAATATAGAGTCATAGTCAACACATAGGGACCGTGTCACCTTCTAACTAGAGTAGTCCTCTACTGTAGAGAAAACTAAGGAATATTACAAATTACATTAATTTCGGTTTCTGACTCACATATAGTATTAACTAACGGCAGTAGAAGTTGATAAATCCACGTCTTAATGTTACTGCACTCTTTAATCGCAATTACTCGAAGTCAGTATTTTAGGGCTGTTGTCTTCGCCAGTCATTATAGTAACCAGACATGTGCTGGATAATATGGAGAACACTATTTCGTTCCCACTCTGAATATTTTAAACATGTCAGTTACTACAAACCGATATCTGATCTAAATACACTGGCATACTCATCCGGCGCCGAAACTGTCCGTCGCCGAATTGTCCGGCGCCAAATTGTCCGTCGCCGAATTGTCCGGCGCCGAATTGTCCGTCGCCGAATTGTCCGGGAACCGAGCGGATATAGGACGTGATAAACTGAATCTACTTTACATATTTTTTCTATTAAGATGGTGTAGGAAGCAGCTATACCTACCTCAAAGTATTTTATATTAGTGCTGAACCGAATAGGTGATTTTCACTATTCGGCGGATTACGAATAATTGGACCAAGTATTCGGCCGAATACAAATACGAATATTGTACAAAATAGAAATACCGACAGATTTTTAAATTTCAAATGCGGGCAAAATTTTCAGAGTTGACTGCATAAACTTAAAGTAAACCGTCAATGTAATATTTTGCATCCTTCTCCCAGTTGCTGCTGCTGATGAGGCCGATGATGGAGATGAAATCAAACGACGATAAGGTAAAGGAGGATAGCAATAAAAATGGCAGCAAATTATATCGACGACGATAATGACGGCGATGATAACTATGATCATCATCGTCGTCGTTATCACCATTATCAAGTCGAGGACGGCGAACGGACCTGACTATGGAAGGTAATTTACGTCTCCTGTGGATAAAGATTTTAAGAGGGATATCAGATTAAGAGACGCGTTTACTGATAGATATTTATTAATATCGATGCTCTAGAAGAAATGCGCTTCGCACCTGTCCCGTAATAAAACACCTTTTGACCGGATGTTGTCACCGTCAGCGAAAAACACATAAGAAACTTTTATTCCGGAGACATTTTCGCTTTCTGAGGCGATTTTCTAATGAGGCAATTACTTGGGGATAATTTAGACTTCCCGTCTTTTCTATTCCTTCCGTCTCGTTCTAAATATGGGCTGATGAGAGAGGAAATTGCTGCACTTCCCATTCTCATCTGACGAAAACTGTTCATATAGTTATGCACCAAACCTGCTGGTGGGGTTCATTGGATGCTATACAGAGGCAGAGGGGCCCCACCAACTGAGTCGGGCACCCTGATGGCCTTCAAAGTTCTACCACTTTCATATTTGAAGGAAGCAGACATCCAGACATCTGTCAGATTCCCCGGCCCTTCCGTAGCTCTCTCTGTTGTAAAAGTCTAGGGCCACCACTGATGGGGTTTGCCGATGCATCATGACATATCGGGGAGACTCGAGCTGTAGCTCTGTTAGCGCCAAGGTCGTTGTCAGTATGACTTTGTCTACGCCTAGTTCTGTTCAGATTTGCTCTATAAGACTCACGCATATATGTATATACAACCCAATGGGATTAATAACACTTCCGAAGTTGCCTAACGATTTGTTGTCGGTTTCATTTTACACTCGTCTATTGTTCCATGTTTGCTTCTGATGTCTGTCGATTTTTCCTTTAACACCTGCTGAGAATTCATATTTGATCGTCTGATTTTTTAAGTTCGTTTGTACCATCTTTTTACTCGATCATATAAACTATGTCAATCAATATTAAACTACAAATCAATAAGTTCCCACAACGGTTACAGTGAAGGAGATAGTGTCACAGAGCAGTTCCAGACTGTACGATGCACGTGGAATGAACCTGGAGACTGTAATAACTTCCGCTCTGCGACCACCTGAGCTGCGCCGGTCGGGTACTGCAGCGGGCGCAGAAGAACGCTCTCAGGGTCTTCCAGAACTTCTCCCTCGACCAACAGTAGACGACAAAGTTGAGCGCCGATTTCAGCGTCAGCAGGAGGATGGTGACTTGGCGGAAGACTCTGAAGTGGGACGAGACGTGCGTGAACTTGGTGATGCTGTTGATGGCCGTGTAGACGACGTACGGAGCCTGGCAGACGAATGCCACCATGATGATGCTGATGAGCATCACTGTCACCTGGTGTTCCTCCCTCTCCGCTGTGGCGTACGAGCCACGGACGTTGCGCGACAGGTACCTCGTCGATCTGCGTACCTCGACCATGAGGAGTAAGTTCAACAGGAGCAGCATCACGAAGGGAACGATCGACGCAAGGATCCCATCGACCACGACCGGGTAGACGGCCATGTACGTCTCGTCAAGGGAGAACATTGTGTCTTCGACGTTGTACTGGACGACCCCCGTCGCATTCTCGTAGTGACTGACGACCTGCTTCTCCCAGAAGTTGGGCATCCTGGACAGCATGGCCAGACAGGTGACGGTAACGATGACGATACGGGCCTTGTTGATGGTGCACATGGCAGAGGCCAGGAACGGCAGGCAGATGGCCACGTATCTCTCGATTGCCAGGACGACTGTCAGCCAGACGGATACCATCAGCAAGACGTGCATGACGATCCCAGCGTAGACGGCGTAGAGAAATAACATGAACTGGGCGACGTTGTTGCTGTCAAACGCCTCGTGGATGTCCATGAGGATGGTGGACAACAGTAGAAGGAAGAGGAGGTCGACTACGGACAGCGCTGTTAGGTAGCAGTTCGTCGAAGTACGCATCGTTCGATGAGTCAGAACAACCAGAGTTAAGATCAGTCCCAGAATTCCCAGCAGACAAACGACCGGTAGGACGAAACGATGGATGACGTCTTCGGCCACTGACGACCAATATACCAAGTCTGCGGATGACGTCACGTAGCGGACGCCATCTAGCGTCGGGTCTGTCGATGCATCGGTGAAAGGGTCACTATTCTCCGCCATATTTAAATCAAGTCTAGTGTTCAATATAATTTGGACTAATCTAATTTATAAAAATACTATTATACATAATATCATCTAAATCAAACTCTATAACCAAAACTAATCTGTCCAGTCTCTTCTATGATCTCGAATATAAATCAATGATATAACTCTTTCTCAAATCGTTAGTCTATTTTCTTATCTTGTCTTTTTCGAATCACATCGCTTATGTGTTGATTGTCCCACATGGCATTTCGAATAATCTAATCTAATCAGAGCTGGTCCTATCTAAGTGACTGTCACTCTGTCAAATATCTTGGGAACAATTGATCTTGGCTGCTTTGGAGACGAATGGTCGACCGCCAGTCGATAGCATCATTTAATCCAACCAAAATCAATCTTATCTCATTGAGGTCAGTGCAGCTAAAGCGGCGGTGACAGATGAACCTTCTGGGTCCATTGTTTATCTGCTGTCGACTGATACGATGTCACGCTTTCATTTCGTCTGTCGTTTCTTCGCTCGTCTAGATTGTTCTGGCGGATTTACACTTGCGTCCCAGCTGCTGAGTCCATGTGCATCAATTGCCAAATGAGAAGCGTATTTTTCAGCCTTATGTCTGCATTAAATCATTGTAGAGAAAAACGTCATTTTGTTACGCACCTTCGTGAATAGGTTCCATTTAGAAGTGGCATTCGCATAATGTCGTCTAGAGATATTAGGAAACTCACTTCGCGGATTCAAAACTTATTGCCTTTATTTCTTCCTTAGTTGCTCAATTATAATCGATGAGTTACATGATATAAAAATTTCAATTGCCTTAAAAAATTCCGTTACCTCCAAATACCTGAATTTCCATTCTCAAAACGATCGGTTCCGCAATCCAGTCGCAAATCATGAAATTTATTTCTATCCGCTATGTTGCCGTTCCTAAAACGTTCTTTTCACCACGTAGGCAACGTGCTTTAGACAACCAGTCAACAACAAGAATGTTCTGCTTTTCTTATCTCAGACGGACAGCGCTGCAAATACGCGACCACGGTGGCTGCACGTACTTGCCATCAGTGCCAAGCGCATCGATGATTCCGTTCATACGGTTGGCAATGAAGACTGTCTTTCCTTCTCCTCCTATTTCTCCTTCTCCCTCTGTTTCCCCGTTGTTATTTTCCTCTATCCTCCTTCTGCTCAATCTCTCCTTCCTCTGCTTCTCCTGTTGCGCCTCCTCTTCCTTCTTCTCTGACTGTGTCGGTGTCCCCGTATGCCCTCCTCATTCTCAAACTGCGTTTTGTCTACCATTCATCTTACACATCCTACTCATTATCGTCCTACTACTCATTCTGCAATTTGTTCCTTTCACGCTTCTTCGTCATATATGTTATCCATCGCGCATTCTATCACCTGCTGCTCTTTCTGCCATCTGCCACAATTTGTCTCTTGAGCAAGTAGGTTTATTCGCTGATCTATAAGAGGACCATTAAACGCAGATGGCAGCTGCAACTCCGCCACTGGTAGTACTCGGCCAGTGCCAGTCCCAAGCCTGGATAAAGGAGGAGGGCGACGCTAATGATATTTGTTATCACACAGTGTCGTTAAACTGCAACAACCACCACGCAGATGACAGCAGCGAAAAGACATACAAATATTTTGACACATATGGAATAAGCAACAGGATATGCAAAAGCAAAAAATTAGTAAAGAAAACCATTAGTAAAATATTCGAGACGATTGCACGGATCGGGATGTTGAAATGTGCGAGAACAAGACGATAAAAGGGTGGTTATAGGATGAATTGGCTACGGAAAATCGCAGGGGCTAAAGACTTCAGCAAATAAGAAACGATGACATATTTAAAGACAACCATTAATCCTTTAACGACGATCGTGAACTTTAATGTATGCGCATAATGCATTGAACTCAAGGCTAAGACTGCGATGGACAGACGACATAAATGAAGACATAACATCACCTATGCAGCTCTTCGTTAGGATCAAGTAAGGAAACAACTCTGCCAGACAAAGTGGCTTAACGAAGGCTCCAATGGCCATGGGACATTTGATGAGAGAGTGCAACTTGACCGAATCCCATGAACACAATGCATTGCACTTAAGGATAAAGACTCCCATCGACAGACAACATAAATGAGACCATAACATCATTTGGGCATTAGTCAGCCAGATATAAAGTAAAGATATAGAAGTAAATAATTACACACAGGGATTTATGGTTCTTAGTTAGGTAACAGCACGTAGTAAAACTTCCCTGAAGCCTGCATTGTGTACAATGCAAGGATAGAAAAATCACAAAATAGCCTAAGAAATAGTACACTGTTGAAATGACACATTTACTGCTGTAATTCTGTGTAAAGTTAGCTTATTTATACAATATTGGTGTCAATTTCCATATTCAAGTACATGTACATGTCAGGTAATCAATCTATTGGTGATGGAATCAAGGTGCTAGACTCTATGCCTTTCATAAACATAGATATTTAAAAGAAGTCAATGAATACAGGCAAAGACAATTCTTGATGCGTTATAAGTAAACCTAAATTTATACTATAACAAAACAAGTAAGAAGCAGCAACTAAACGATACAAATGAGAAGATAGAAGATTAGAAGGAAAACATAAAATATCAATTATTGTCTACAACGGATCAGCCCAAATGTACGCAATTCATCGAGCGTATACACTGTGTTGAGCACTGAACTCGATGAATAATCGAATGGAGAGTGGATTAAACAGTGGAGATCTTTTGCCAGAGATAATTAAATTACCGATGAAACTGAACAATCTCTAAGAAAAACAAGAAATCTAGCGCTTAACTACATTATCTCAAACTCGTTTGTAACAAGCATTTTTACGAAATTAATTAATTAAATTGATACGTATCGAAATAAACATACAATCAAAGACACAGAATTCAACTCAGAAGCAGTTTGTTTGATCAAATTAATGTCGACAAAAATTAATCAAATTCAAAGTCAAATGTTACAAATAGTTATTCTTAGGTTCCTATCAGGTTTTTGTGAGACTGAAAATTGAGCCTATGAGACACACTGCCAAAATATCGCATTGTCACGAATCACAATTTCGGTAAAGACTTCTAAATCCGGGCTTTGGCAAAGTACATAGTACATACATTGCGGGAACGCTAAAAGTTGACCATTGACCGAGGCCAGTGGTCATCGTTCATTTGTACCCATCGCCGCCAGATGGCCGGCGTCAGGAACGGCTTATGATGATGATGATGATGAAGACGACGACGACGATGCTGCTGCTGATGATGATGGTGATGCTTATGATGATGCTGATGATGCTGGTGATGACGATGACGATGACGATGATGATGATCTTTATTCCCACTGGTTCTTCTTTTTGCTCCTATTTCTTTCTTGTCTTTCCTTCACTGCTGTTGTTTCGCCTAATCCTTCAACTCCTCCTCCTTCTTCTTCATGTTTACTCCTCCTACTATTTCTCCTCCTCCTCTTCCTCCTCCTCTTCCTCTTCCTCCTACTCTTCCTCTTCCTCCTCCTCCTCTGCCTCCTCATAGCCGACCATATACTATAGGAGCCTGCATGCAAGCACGACCCCTATCGGCCGAGCGACGCGGATGTCTGCTCTTAACAGATATTAGTTCAAGGGTTGAACGATGGTTTAGCGTTCGTCGAAGTCAACGAGATCTGATTGCTCCAACCGGGCTCTACATAAATGCGCAGCGGTGACAGATGACCTCTGTGTCAATTATTTATCTGCAGCCGGCAGGATGCGACGACACGCTTACCTTCTGCACCACTACCACAAACAGCAACATCACTAGCAGCAGCGGCGGCGGCAGTTGACTCGGTGATGGGATTCCTGCTGTGATGAGCATCCTCTCAACAGCAGCATCCGGAATCTCGGGTCCATTTGGTCAGCACCATCCATCTCTTTAGCGCCACTGGAATTCCTTCTCCAGTTCAGACAACAATAATGAACAATTCATCAATAGCCTCACTGCTGTCATGCACAATATATATATATATAATATATATATATATATAATATGTATATATATACAATACATGAGTCACTTGTATATTAAATACAGGCCCCATTTAGTCTGGGCAGTGCCCAATATATTTTATCATAATTTTATCATACCATAACAAGTAATAAATTACCTTACAAAACCGTTCCTTGATTTAATTTTGCACAGACTGTTTATGGCAAGCCATATCTATATAAATTATTTCACTAAAATTCATTGTTTATCAGAAGCTTTTAGCGAACTCTCGTCTGATCCCTTAATTTTATTCCTTTCAGTACCTCGTGATTTTTTCATAACCTTTAAACTGATGACAAGCTATTTTCTAAGTTTTACCATGTAAACACTGAGTAGGTATCTCAAGTCCCCATTAATACCATTGTCCGCTTAGTGGTGCAACTTAGCTGTGCGTGTGCCAGCTTAAATCAGATAGGGTCACGACCGAATTTGCCCGTGTTGTCCACGTCAGTCTAGCCGTCCCAGTAGACAAATTTCCTTTAAAATATATATACGTCCGGTCGAGCTATCTACGCTTTCAGACAAGCAGCTGGAAGCCACGCAAATGCCCGACTCCACAGATCGACAGTTGAGCGGTAAATTCTTCCTAGCATACTGTGCTCGTTCCAGTCATCCAGTGGATGAGATGGTCTGCATTCTACAAACGGTTACTGACCAAAGAAAACCGGATACTGAGAAACGAGAGGATGAACACAACATTTGCATAAGCCTGTAACATCTTCCATATATTAAAACATTTTTGCAGATATAAAAATAAATGGATATGCGTTCAAATAACAGCTTTCTACTAGCTTAAAATTATATTAAGAAGAAAAATATAATGTGATAATGTGCAATGTAATATCAATAATGCATATATAGTCTGCTACGGGATTTAATAGAAAATGTTGAAAAATGTACAAATTTGATTAAGAGCACGTCACACGCATCTACACACTCCAGCACATACCGAAGCACACCTTCACACACGTAGACAAAGCAACGCGCACTTATTATATACTATGTGTGTGTATATACATAGTTTACAGCGTGTGGTTTCTTCAACCAAAAGAGAAATTTATTTGACATGATTTCAAGGTAATGAAATTTACAAGAGCATTTCCAACAGAAAGCATAATTGGCCAATACATATCTCAATCACATAATAATTATGACTAAAAAGTATAGATAGCCTAATAACGACATAGTTCGTATACAAATTTTATAATATAATTAAATTATATTAGCTGGTAATTCATCATAGCTTTTGTCGTCTCCTATTCCAATCCAATGCCATTTATTTTCAAATCTATAGCACAATGACTCTTGTATGCGTGTGCGTGTGTGTGCGTGTGTGTGTGCGTGTGTATGTGTATGTGTGTGTTACCATTTGCATATATAAATGTATATATATATATGATTTATGCAGCTATATGCTTTTAGATGTCTGGTATAGTCGCCAAATTTACGTACAACCTATAGTCACGCGAGCGACCAATAATAGCGAATTAGCCTATAGCTGCATGGAGTGCTAAATAGTTTGACTCCCTCCGTCGAAGAGGCTGTTGATGGAATGTATGTATGAATGTCTGTGTGTTTGTCTGCTTGTGTCTGTCTGTCTGTCTGTCTCTTGAAGTATGTGCCCAGCCATAGAAAAGAGCGCATAATTCACGCAATGCAATGTTGATGTGGTCTACCGTTAAAAACGAGCAAGGCAAGGAGTTGAAGGAAACCGGCAATTGGTCTACTCTAAAGATCGATTTCTATGCGTGTGGGTTTGTTCATATATATATATATTACATATATTATATATATATATATATATAACTGGGGCCGAAATGAGGCAGTAGGCCTACGCGCCTCAAAAGCCTCTGTTGTTCAATTGCCCATCAAGCCACTTTCCCGTATTGCCCCTGTTGAGGACAACGTGCGCGGTGGATCAAGACTCCCTCGTCGTTACATATGAGCTTTAAGAAGAGAAGACCATGAAGGACGAATGATGGAACTCGTTAACACATGTAGAGAGATCGTGTCTCAATAAAAAAAACCAGGAGGAAGGATTTGGTTGACACCCTCTCGAGATATCAATGGATACGAAGACGCCTGTGTTACTCTCTTTGTCAATAATATATTAATGCATGTATACATGTATATCTTGACTAGGCTATAGGCCTATATACTGCACAATTTTTGCCTGTTTGTGCGACCTAGTGATAATTTATGAGCATTTCTACAATAAGTTCCAATGTGAATTTCTAGGTCAACGTGACTACTTTCAGCACAAAATTGCCTTCACGTGTCCAATATTTTGACATTCAAATTTGCGAATTTTCGACATTTTATGTAAATAACGCCAGGTTTGCACTCACGTCATATGAAGGTGTGATTAGTTAGTCTGCAAATCAGGCGCGTTAGTTATAAAACCACGGCGTCCCTGGAAGAATTTGCGCTCGCTAATGGAACAATAATCGAAAATGATTTCAGGGATGAAAGTGACGCAGCCTCGGCGTTCAAAGATGAAGCAGCGGAGCAGCTTCGTAGAGAGGTCCTTTAATTCAAATTCCTGGGCAAAGCAATTTATTGCATGCCTACAGAAATTCCGGGTCCTATAGTAAGAGCAGTCACGCACCTCTTATAAGACAGAAGTGGGCGTGTTCTCAAGCAATAAACGATGAGTACGCCAACATAGTCTACATAGGCTTGAAGCTTAAACTGATTGTAGTTAACTGTCAATAATATTATATTTACAATGACATAAATCATACTTTGTATGGCTGATTATAAAATTCTTCACAAGTTTGTCACGTGCCCTGTCCGGGCCCCTTGAGATTGCCAGGACCCATGGGCATTTGCCTCTGCCCCTTTCGATGGGCATTCTGCACGTTTTTCATCAAAACCTCCTTTTCTTCCGTTTACGCCTCTTCATCAACTTTATTCTCAATCGTCCGAACACAGAGTCAAATGGAGCAACCGTTGAGGACATTCAATGTAAAGGGTCGGCCGAATAACAATAACGCGAATTTATATCCCAGACTAAGCTGAGTATATCTGTAAAGTATACTTTGTGTCATACGACTGCGATTACACATGTTGAGAGGAAATAAGCAGAAGCAAGAGGAGACGGAGGAGGAGGAGAAGCAGAGGAGGAGGGAAGTAAGTAAGTAAGTACATCCTTTATTTAAACTTTTGCAAGCGTACTACATGTACAAATTAACAAGTACGAACAAAAACATCAATGCACATAATCTGTCGAAAGCATCTAAATAATAAACAAATAAGGAAGTGGAGTGGAGGGTGGAGGGAAAGGAGAACAAAGAGGACAAGGACAAATTCAGAGGTAAACGAAGACGACATAGCAAGAGAATTGAACTAGGATTAAGGGCAAACAGGAAAAATGATGAATGACGAGCAATGGAAAGAAATCGTGCAAGAGCTCATCAATTATTGTCTGCTTCGCAGTTTTGCTCAACCTGATCTACTATCTCTGCTTTTGAGGGTGAATAAATGAGAATTCGGATTACAAACATTGAATTAGTAAAGAGCATCAGGATGAGATTGAACGCCAAAAATGACCACTAATTACAATTCTTGATAAATCTAACTGAAGGCTTTTGTTGTTCGCTGGTTGCGCCGCTGCCATCATAACTGATTTAAGAACTCGTACGGTCGCCTGGAGCGCCACTTATCTTTCGCCTAACAAGTCAGTAGATGGCAGCAGCAAATATATTAACGGCCAACTTAGGATTCGAGGCAATTATAGCTTTCTCTAATTTAATTATTTGAGCTGCTGACAGCCTTCTGCAGTCCCGGATTACCCATTAGGCAGAGTAGGCAACTGCCTATGGGCCCCGCGACTTTTAGGGGCCCCATGAGACCGTGACGAAAGAATTTTTTTTACTTACTTACTTACTTATTCTTAAGAATAGAGGCACGTGACGACGCTGACGTCATACAATAATGTTTACACTTCAACTTCTTCAAGTTAGTCTAGTAGTTAACTTAGTTAAATAAAATAAAATAATTATAAATAAAATTAATAGGGCCCTAGATAAAAAGTCGATCAACGAGAGAAGGCACGAAAGCGGAGCAGAGAAGCGAGGAAAGAAAAAGGAAGCCACAGTGAAGCTTCAAGAAGAAATGAAAAGGACTCCGTCGCTTTTCCAACTTGGCTTCACTCGTTCGTCTGCAGAAGATCAAGCCTGTGGCTGTGGTAGTACTGCCGTCGGCAGTGCCGGCGATGTTATGGCGACAGACTTGCCTTCCGAATTGACTGCTGTACAAATGGTTGAGCCTCAGGACACCATAGATGACACTGCCAAAGCCGATCAGGATTTTAATGTGATTGGTCCGGAGAGACAAATTCAGAGACCGGAATTTCAAAACGACGTCGGATTATGGGAAAACATTACAAACGCAGTGCAAGAACATTGGTCTAGTAGAGATCCTGTAGAATGCCAGCACTTTGATTGTGATTTTTCGGCTTCACGTAGGCAGTACGATGATGGTACTGCACGATATTTTACTCGTTCCATGATGTTTCGGAAGCATGTGAATGGAGAACAAATTAAACGGGAATGGTTGATGTACTCGCCAACTTCTGGCAATGTATACTGTTTTCCCTGCGTCTTATTTCGTGATGCAGGTAAAGGAATTCAAACCCCAAAAGTTTCACTGCCAATGGGCCTCCACGGTGCTTAATCCGGCACTGGCCTTCTGTATATTGTTACTATGGCTGATATTCACCTGTAATTGCTTAATGGGGAAATCGTGTTTATTGGAAGCAATAAATTGAATTGAATTGATATCACTGATAGGGTCAATAATTATGATGATTAGAGATGTTCAACTCTCATGATTCTACTAACGGCGCTAAAGAATATAAACAATATAGCTGATAATTTTTCGTTAGAACTCAGGAAAGGCTCGCGAACGGAACGCTCTGGCTATATGGAATTTATTTGCAAGACTTTGTAGATTTTTATGGGTATTTCTAGGTGAACGTAGCTGTTATCAGCACACAATTTCCCCTAAATTCTATTATTTGAACATTTCTAGCCTACGTTCAAATTGAGCAATTTGTTGGCATTCGATATAATGACAACCTCCATTTACACTCTCGTTATCTGAAGGCGTGCTAATTGTAATTAGCAAGTCAAGCATATACTTATTCGAGAATGGTTTCTCTCGAAGATTGCTTTAATTAAGCATCTGTAGAGCGTCTCTAGCATAGGCACGGTGTAAGATATATCTTACAGACTTACACCATGGTATAGGTGAACCGTTAAGAAGCGCTACCAGTGCGTGAGAAGAAGCAGATTTTGAGAAAGGTGGGAGGGTGACTTGATGAGAGACTGTCTGACAAAATTGTTGAGCGAACAGAAGGATAAAGCGCTTTATTCAGCGGTCAGGAAAGGAACAAATTGAACCAAAGAACGAGACTGAGCCAGAGCTGTATGGTCTCGAGACAGTGTCTCGGTCTCGAGACGTCTCGAGACAGTTTTTAGTGTCTCGGTCTCGGAAACCTGCTGTCTCGGTCTCGAGGTAGTGTCTCGAATTCTTAGAAACTGGTTTGAAGTGAAAGTCTTGTTCTGTCTCGAACAAAAGATCTCGATAAGTTTCGCGTTAACTGTCTTAAAATCTTGCGGCAATATAAAAACTGTTCTCAGGAATTGGTACTATACATGTATACATTATAAATTTCAAATTGAAATTACGAATAAGCCCTATTCTCGAAAACTGATGCATTAGTATTTTTACAGCATTTTTTATAGGATCACTTGTCTTTTACTGTCTCGTACTGTTTTGAGTTTAGTGTCTCGGTCTCGGTCTTGGTACCTCACTGTCTCGGTCTCGGCACCTCACTGTCTTGGTCTCGTCTCGGTCTCGTCTTGGTCTTGAAGTTTCTAGCCTTGCATACAACACTGCTTTTCTCTGTTTAGCTTTGTTTAGTTTTGTGTTGAGTCGTGAGCCTCTGATTTGCAAGAGTGTAGCTATATAAATGCTCCATTACAATTGCAATTACAATTCATTTTACAATTATTTGTTTCACTATTTCTTCACTCGTCTCGCACTTCTCATGGCGAAGGCGTAATACAGGTATAGCTCAAACAAATGTAAAGGCGTTTACCGCGCGAGTTGATTATATCCTTACGTCATCAGAGTTATAAATAGCTCTGGACGTCATTATCTATCAGCATCGTAGCTAAGAATAGAATGGTCGCTAGGTGGATGATTTACCATTGATTACATAGGTGTGAAAGAAAATCGAGTAGATCTGCGGTTATGTGTGTTTTATATGATAGATATCTATACTTATAATTGCATTAATTTAAATGCATTGACGTTTTGAAGTAACTCTTCCGTATATGACCGAATTTTAACAGTTATTCACCTCAATTAGATTCGCCTCGTTATAAACCTTTCTTCATAGTTCAGAAAACCATTTATAACACACGAACGAGATTTTAAAGGCAGTCACCTCATCAGTCAATAATAATTATCAATATAGACACCTTTAAAAAGCGTAATTACAATGGGCTGTATATAGGGTCCTGTGGCTTATGTGATTATGCGATTTCGCATATCTTCGCATAAACTAGTGGGTTTCGCATAAATTCCTTAATGGGAAGTTTTCGCAAATTATTGCATAAAGTTCGGAAATTTAGGTCAGTTTAAACTATAATTGGCTTGTCCATGTTATTATTAGCCTGTATGGCTATAGATTAGTGAAGTAGATGACGTAATTGCTGATGACTAGGACCCGTGGTTAATGCGATTATGCGATTTCGCAAATTTTCGCATAATTTACGATAAATGTTCGCATAACACACGGGGGCCTACATATATAGCCGTGAAAATAATATAGGTGCACTTATAAACTCCTCTGCTGCAAGAACTCAGACAGTGCCAGTGTCAAGCCTGGATAAAATAGGAGGGCGACGCTAATTAATGCTCTCTGTTATCACACAGTGTCGTTAAATTGCAACTTCCTACCTGCACTAAATATCAATTTAAATGACAATTGAAGGGATAGGCATAACAATGGGATCTAGAAAAATATAATTCGACTGACATCTTGCGAATTTCAGAGAAACCAATCAACATTCTGCTGCGATAAGTCGCTGAATTTAATTCTGCCTAACTCAGAGAAATTGACACCAATTTTTCGGTGAACAGATTTCGATTGTATTTCTCCTGTGACGATAATCTTGTAGTTAGGGTGTCTGTAGATGCACCGCTTCTTGTCTCATTGCGTACTCTAATTTTATGCTAGATTCTTTGATAGTTGTGGTGATCTTACTATTCTTCACCGCCATTGTGCACCCACTTTTCTCTTACTGAAACTTCCTCCACTTGGTTCTACCCAGACGGTATCTCTACCACTCCATTCAGTCTTAAAAGCCCAATTACGATCACTTCGGCTATCAAACCCCATCGTTGTTCGCCACAAATCAACCTAAGCTACTAATTAGTAAATGAAAAAAACTACCAATCGCTAGCTACAACACAGTGAAAATTTTTGTGGCACAGGTGGCCGATCAGTTAGAGCGATCAGCCCGTAATGTTCAGTGTGCACCAGAGTTGTATGGTCTCGAGACAGTGTCTCGGTCTCGGAAACCTGCTGTCTCGGTCTCATCTCGGTATCGAGGTAGTGTTTCGAATTTTTAGAAACTGTCTTGAAGTGAAAGTCTTGTTCTGTCTCGAGCAAGAGATCTCGATAAGTTTCGCGTTAACTGTCTTAAAATCTTGCGGCAATAGGCTATAAAAACTGTTCTCAGGAATTGGTATTATACAGGTATACATTATAAGTTTCAAATTGAAATTACGAATAAACCTTATTCCCGAAAACTGATACATTAGTAATTTACAGCATTTTTTTATAGGATCACTTGTGTTTTACTGTCTTGTGCTGTCTCGTACTCTCTTGAGTCTAGTGTCTCGGTCTCGGTCTTGGTACCTCACTGTCTCGGTCTCGGTCTCGGCATCTCACTGTCTCGGTATCGTCTTGGTCTTGAAGTTTCAAGTCTTGCATACAACACTGGACTGAGCCATAAAACTATAGGCCTAGCTGTGTTAGTACAATGAACCAAGAAGTCAATTGGGCGAACAAATTGGACGGAGGAGGAAAGTTTTTGTCCAGTAGGTCTATAGATGCACACCGATATATATATATATATATATATATATATATATATATATATATATATATATATATATATATATATATATCCGGGTGTAGGACAATTCCACCCCCGGAACATTGCCCAATTTGGCGTAGGGCCTGTGCCCTTGGACTATTGTCCCCTTATGCAATAGTTGAATTTAAAATAAATTCATCAGCAATCCAACTTAATAAAACAGCAATATTTAGCTGAATTTCAAACTGACAAACCGCAGTATGAAAACAAGTACATTATGAACTGATAATGACAAGTTATTTATTAAACTTTTATTAAATTAAGCAAAATATATTTTCAAACAGTCCAACTTCCATATAAGACGAATAATTTTTCAGTAATCCAACTTCTCTTTAAACTAGAATATAAGCAGTTAATATAGGTAGCGAGGCAAGACAGTATACGCCTGTAGTTTATTTACGGGTGTCAATTTAATCATTTATCCAACAAATCAAAATACAAATACCTACAGCGCCTCTTCAAGGTGACTATAACCTACTCTATTTGTCCGCACTGGGGTTGAGAGCGCACAGAGTCGTCTTAAGATGAGAGAGGAATGGCTGAGAGGGGGTTCTAGGAAGGCAGCGGAGCGTCAAATGGAAGCCATTCGAAATCGAAGAGAATACAAATAAGAAGGCACGGTTCTGCCTGGTGGCGATGCGTGCATTTGGCACGTACTGGAGACCCTGTTTCCTGTTATATTCCTAAGTACTGAATACAGTCAGTGACACGTATCATCATCTGCCTATAATTCAGTCGCTAACGACTAAAAGAGTCTTCATTTTTAGTAAAAGTGACACGTATAATCATCATAATTATAAAGTCTTGTTCGTTGTTTAACGTCGTAGACCTATTAGACCTTTGGGCGAGCTTGTGGCAAAATCAGGGAGGGGCATTTGTCTTAGTCAGAGGCATATGTCAGAGGACAATTGTCAGAGGACAATTGTCAGAGGGCAATTGTCCAGGGTGCAATTGTCAGAGGGCAATTGTCCAGGGTGCAATTGTCCGTTCCTCTATATATCTCTAACTGTAGCCCAATTTCACGTGTAGGACTTATGAAGTGTCCTTCAGCAACTTGTAAGCATCAAAGCATTCATAATTGAGACTTTTAGTACCTCTCAAAAAGGCCACATCTATATAGTAGGTCTGCATATTTTATGTGTGCGCAATCAATCATGTGAAGCAAACTAGACAGCCCTGGCGTTTATCGGCCGGGATTACTTTACCTGTAACAGTTCTCTCACCTGCAGCGCACGCTGTCGCAGTGGCTTACGAAAGAAGACAATACCTTGACGACAAACAATGTGGAGGGTATGGAGTCTGAAGAAACTACGTCACTCGGTCCGTAGCTGTTGCCAGGGCTAAATTCAATCCAAGACCTGAAACAGGTGGTTCTGCTTTCCTTTGTCTTCGAGCCCAGTTATGCCTGAGCACGTCTTCGATGGATGGTTAGAGGAGTGGATAGATAAACGGATTTGCTATATAAATGTAAATGTCTTTAGCATTGCCTGATATCGTTGATATATATATATCAACAATATACATATATATATATATAATATATATCAACGATATACATATATATATCAACGATATACACACATATATATATATATATATATCAACGATATA